>JAVTVY010041897.1:0-18328 GCA_036873755.1 Hanleya hanleyi | reverse complement strand
GCCTGCTCTTTTGTCACCAATACAAGATATTTCCTAACTTCTGAACCGGTTGCCGGATTGCCCAGACGCGTGGCCTCAACCCAGTCACCCACCCGTCCTAAATTTGCAAAAATCGAACGAAGCTTACCTATAAGAGAGTCCACATACTTAGCGGACAATCGACCTGGGCATTTACAATCCCGGCTGCCCCTATCCCCACGGAAAATACACCCAGGGACATGGACCTGAGATTTCTCCCCCTTATCCTTAAAAATTAAAAATTGCACTATCTCCCGAGGGCCCGCTCCCCCTATAGTTTTAGGCTGTGGAAGGGCGGAAAGGAAATGTGATAGCTCCTGTCTCAGAGCGGACTTCTGTTTAGTGTAAGCCGACGATTCATCCACCTGCAAGAGGCCCTGCCACCTTTGATTTATTGCTGCCAAGTCTACCGACACATCCCCACTGATACAGCACGCGTCCCCTAACTGTGGTGTCCCACATCCCTGGCAAAAGTTACAATCATAGTCATTATGCGTGTGGCAATCCGGGCATGTCTGGGCTGGTTTCCAAGTCCGCGAGATCGAGGAGGATACTACCTGAAAGAGCGAAACAATAGCTGCATCAAGCTCTATTGGAAATGAGGTCGAGGTCCCTAAAGGTCGAAAAGCCGGAAGACGTATAAATCCCATGGAAGACCCCGATTGTCAATCTTATACCCTTTCTTTCCTGGATAAAAGACTACTCCTTTTGTAGCCTTCACCGCTAAACAAAATGATGCCTTAGACAGTGACAGGAGGTCTGGCCACCAGAAAGGAAGTGAGTGCAACCTGGGTACCACCATAGTACATGGCGCGCCATAACCCTTTAACAGACGAATGACTGCCGGGATTAGATAAATTGGGGGGAACACATACGAATTTCTTTCTCGGGAAAGATCCTGTGCAAAAACATCTGTCCCTGCACTTCCCGGGGTAGAGAACCTGGTAAAATGCCTGAGTGGGTTACCTAGCCTGTCTAGCATTGTGTTTGAGTCGAGCGCCATTAAATCAGTCGAGTGGCCCTGCCCACCCCCAAAGGCTTCCTCAATTTTATCCCAGTAGCTTGGAGCTAGCATCGCGTCCTGTCCGCCCCCAACCTGCCTGGAAGGGGCGTCGGCCGGGTTGTCATGAGAGGGTATGTATGTCAACTGAAGAGAGGCATTAATGTGTACAAGGAGGGAAGTTACATCTTTAATAACCCGTGAGAGTTCAATTGACCGCGAGCCCATGTTCTGCCATGCGCTGATAAGATTTGTGTTGTCGACCTGTGCACAGATCCTCATGCCTGTAAAATCTGCTGCAAAACATTTAAGAGCCTTTAACAAGGCAATGGCCTCTTTGACCGCTATAGGCAGAGATAGCTCCTGGCCAGTGAAATAGTCCCTACATTCTCTAAGGGATCCGTCGGGTACTACCCAGGAGACACCCCATGCGAAATTTGAGGCATCTGTTGATAAGCCTAACACTGAGTGTCTTTCGTCTAGCCAGGGTCGAGGGCCCAGGGCGGGGTCATCCAAAAAAAACGCCAGAATTCTATTTCTTCCCTTATACAACCCGATATTGGCACGGGTTGAGAAGTCCGCAGTGCTCGGGAAAGGCCAGCATTCAACTCCCTAATATATAAACGCGCAGCTGGGATTGCGCAACCCAAAGCTACACACTTTCCGGTGAACTTTTGAATTGTTTTAACAGGCACCCGTTCCTGACCTAAAATGAACTCCCTCAGGGCAGCAAACTTTAGTTTCTTATGCTCCGGTATCCGAAAAGCCAATTCCCTTGGGGAGCAAATCATTCCCAGAACGGGGACTACATCTGAAGGGCAGATTTCCCGGTTACGGCACGGTTTTACGCCAAACAATTCAAATTTAGACTCTCTTAACGTTTTACCGAAGCTATGGTTGAAAATTAACCCATCCCCCTGTGGAAAACTGATTATCTCGTTAGTATGCAGCCTCCCTAGGTCGGAACCCCGGTCTCCAGAGAACAAGTCAAGCTTGAAAAATGTCAAATCCCTGCAAAGGATGTACCTCTGCAAGGAGGAAACTCCATCCCCAGCCAATTTCTCCTCAATATGGCGAGACAGACTCATCAGCTTAGGCATAAACAGGGGGATTGCCTGTTTCGGTGCCTGTTTCTCCAACAGACTGTTGCCATGCGTGATCATGTGGTGGGCTACACCTATCATCCTTGTCATCTGCAATGCAGAAATAAATCCAGAGTTAAATTACCAGCTTTATCTGCTTCACAGTCCGTTCAACTACGTACCACACCTCATAGACTTATTTTTATTTTCAAAGTGACCAATAAACTTCTAAGTTATGAATACCAATTACTGTAGAGATAAACAATCAGTATTACACCAACAATTCACTTCCAGAATATGGTCCAATCACTGTAGCCGGGGGACCATCGATGGCTATCTGATTCACAGCCCATCAAAGTGACCAAGAAACTTCTAAGTTATGAGGGGGGGGGGGGGGTGGGCTGACGATGGCCATCTGATTTGCAGTACACCAAAGCCAATGTAACCGATCAAAAAAAAAAAAAAAACTTGGGTGGGGGGAGTAATGAGAAATAGTTCCTAAGTCAGTAATACTGATCTTCCCGGATGCCCTCGACACGACATTCACATAAAATATATTATTGGATATTCCCATTGCAAGTTGAAAACTGCAAGTTGGCCGACGAGAGTTGCCTCCCTTGTATCATATGACAATGGTGCACTGTCATAGCGGTGGGTTGATGGGTGCGAACAGTGCCCCTCTGTATGTTATTTCCTTCTGTTAGACATGAAGTAATGGGCTGGGGTACTCGACATGCGCACCAAGCGAGGTCAAGAAAGGTCACCCATACCAACCGCCGTTTTCTTACCAGGTCGAAAATGGGTCATATCTAGGAAAAGGCACTTCACCTGGTGAACGAGAATATCCATTTGGGACATATAAATCCCACATGGGACATTGAATCCAAGTTTAGATATAGAAATTCGTATATCCTAATTGGAATATTTTGACTGATTTTCATACTAGACGACGATGGCGAATCTCGGCATCCAAACTACCACAAGACAGAATCTACTTCCCAAAACTGCCAATGCGATTTGATAATGTTGTTGACTTCTCGCCAAATTTATTCTCCATGATATTGCAATATGCGCAAAATTTCTCGTGTTGTTGCAGCACTCTACTTCCCATCACTCACCACTGTGGTATATCTTATAACAAGAACAAAATAACTAGCAGAATATGCCCGCTTAATAATATAGAAGTATCCGAAGTGGGATATAGTATCCCAATTGGGATATTTATCCCAGCTAGTCCTTTTCCCCAACCTGTTTACTGTGTAACAAAATTTCGTTCAGTGTAATCATGGTAATTAAATATCTAGAGCCCATATGGTGATAGTTTTAGTGATTTATGAACAGTTAACAAAATATCAACTATTTTCCAACACCTCTCAATCATGCAAACTTCTGTTTTGATACAACCGGAAATACACAGAAGGCTGCGCAGTTGCGCCAAATGAAAATGGCGATAGAGACCATACGGGGGGGGGGGGGGGGGGAGGCACATACAATCTCTGTCCACTTAGATTTACCATCCCTCTGAACCATAAATGACAAAATACTACCTTGGCTGACTTTCACCACCGCCAGAAGGTCGTCCAGGGATCCCCCAAGAACCGTTGACATTTTTTCCCGAAGCTGTTCAGTGGTCAGGTCTTCCAGAGCCTCATCTTTTTTAAAGCGGGCTAAAACCCCGTCTGGCCTGGGGTCGGCCAATATCCTAGTTATAATAGGGAGCTTATCTGCTCCGTTTAGGGTTGTTTTGGTTCGCAAAACCACCGCCATCACTGTACACACTGCAGTCTGATGAAACGCAATTTCAAATTGCTCCGACTTCAGTCCTCACTGTCAGACCATGCTGCTGAAACAGACGACAGTATCCCATAATTCCATTATCCGGGGAGGCCCTTGCAAACACACGGGTTGCGGAGCACGCTACAATTCGGGAACCCACAGACCGACTAATAACCATTACATAAAATATAAAATGGCGAGATATAAAATACTCTGTTCACCCAAAGGCGAAAACTGTGTACCCAAAGAGCTTTCTCCAAACGCCAAAAGTTAATACAGCCCTTGTAAGTTAACCAGTCTAAATGCATATTATTGCCCTACTCTGGGCCTGACCTTGCCGGGAAAAATTCCGGCAACCTCTTCCAACTTATGCCCAGCCCTCGTTGGGAAAATATATGCCGCTCTATGGCACTTGCCCTGGTTAAAATAAAATAGAAATGCCACCCTTGTGACCCCGCCCTTGCGGGAAAATATTTTATTCCAATGCCACCCTTGTGGCCCCAATCCTGCCGGAAAATGTGTGTCACCCTCGTGACTACCGGCGTACCGTAGCCCAGCCCACGCTGGGTAAAACTCCTGTGTGTCGCCAGTGCCCATTCTCGTACACTCCGAGCCATAAACGACCCTAATACGCACCCCGCCCTTGCGAGGACATAAAACCACGACACGGCACTAACGACAATCACATGGAAATGATAATAATACAATGTTATACTTACGACAGAAGGAAGCACTCGCTACCTGGACGGCCATCTTATCTAGAGTGTGACGTCATAAGCAATACCTAAATTATCGTCGTTTCTCGCGAGATTCGAGTGGGAATACTTCGCACATTGATTTCATAATGGTTGGTTCCATCAGGCATGGCAACTTTAGGAGACGTTTCCATGTTGATCCGTTCACCACATCCAATACAATAAACAGGCAAGATTGCACATAAACCGCTATCTCTACTGGAACCCACAAGTTTTATACCATCCTTCCCATGTGAAATAAGATTGTTGGCTTTCGTGCACTGAACTACATGTCTAGTTACAATCAAAATGAGTTCGTTCAGTTTATTTAGGTTGATTATCCTGAAACCTTCTCTGTTGCCAGTCGGGGGTTCAGAGGTGGAATGAAAGACAATTTTCAATTTATCACTTTGATTGCAATGCCAAAATTTAGATTTCTCACATGTACCAGCTGACTGCATCTGCAGTTTCAAAATGCGGAGTGATTTGCGTATGGCTCTATTCTTATATGAATGTCTTCCACCCGCCGTACCAAATATGTTGGGTCGTGTGATTTTTGGCTTCCCCATAACTCTAAACACACAGTGATCAACAGCTACAAATCACAAAAATTACCTCGGCAATGTAACAGCACACTTATTCCATGGAATGCATCAATTCCACGTCTAACTGCACATTTTTCACATGAAGAACGATGTTCGTGCAGCGTCAGAGGTTAATATAACGGTTCAATTCTCGAAACTGCCGCCCACAACCATACATGGAGCTTCACTTACCATAACAATCAACGCACATGGCACCCATAAGAGCATGACAACATCGACACACACAAACCCTGGGAGTTTCAAATATCACCTATTGCCTTAATTCTACTACTCACCGTTCACAGATGACGAAAAATAGACTTATTAGTCCTTTTAGAACATACTTACAAGTCGCAAAATCGCAAATCAGCCCCATTTCCCTGCATCTGCTCTGAACCGGAAGTGACCTCCTGACCACGTCGATCAGACCTCCCTACGCTGCAGGAAATAGTTCCGAACGCAAACATTCAAAACGTAACATTACATGATAAACAAAGACCAATTGAAGGCCAGCAACAATGATTTCAAAACGTTTGAGATCCAAACACGAATAATATCTCCATTTGAAGCGAAATACCTGGTCGCCATTCGCGCGTATTGTTGGTCACTTGGAAGTGATTCGGTAATGTCCAACATGGATGTCGGGGGCTGTCTTGTTCACAGGTAAATTTGCACGCGCTTTAAATCAGATATTTAGGCACGAAGGACACTATTCCAATACATATTTTGTTTCTTTCAGTCATGTCCTCCATTTGCAACTTGATGTCACGACAGTGATCCTCTCAGTTCACCTAGAAATTCTCGGCGAATATTGTAAACAAATGTCGTAGTTTTCACAATTTTCAAAATGGCAGCCAAGTGAAGAAATTGCAAGCCTACTTCCTGTTTGTTTTTTTTTGAATTTTCAGATTGAATTGCGTGTGTTTGACCTGTAAATAAACTCCAGTGTAACTGTTAACCATTTGGGCAAGATGTTCACACAACTTAAATGAGGTGTACTTTATCTGTGAAATCTCCAGCTTTAAAGTTCAAAGAGGTATGTTGAAGTGTATGAAAAATGTGTAAATTGTTTCCAAAATGCAAAATGCTTTCTTTCATTGCAATCCTCATAATCACATTGTGTATAGGGGTGATTTTCAGGCAAAATCATTCTTTTTTGACAAAATGACTCATGAAACATTGAACAGGTGTCTCAAACCATCAATGAATTGAACACTTTCTTTTGTTGGTCCTTAAGCTAAAACAAATCAGACTGATTGGTAAAATATACGATTTTAGGTAACACCTATACAGAGTCAGACTTACAAATGTAGCCTATATGACACTGAGCGTGACTATACAAACAGAGCTCTCGGCTGACATATACCATAAAATTTTACCTGTATTATTTGAGACCCTGCATGGGCAGACTATGATAACAAGTGGTCTAACTAGCACTGCACTGATTGGTTAAATTCGAGCCTCCATTAAATGCACTGGCATTGGTTTCTCTATGTTTAGAGCGGAGACGTTCTCCTATGTCAGAATTTGCTCCAAAGCTGTCAGTGCACTTTGACCTTAGGAGCTATGCAATCTGATGCTATGAGGATGAAGCGAAGATAGCCCGGTGATATATTGTACATGTTGGTGCTGATATTGTCAGGCTGTCGTCCACACACACTTTCATGGAGAGAAACCACACCAGTTGAAAGAACCTGATAGGCCCTACACAGGCCCAGTATAAGGGTCAGACGAAGAGGTTATCACAACTGGCACTATTCTATATGTTCCTGCACATTGTCCTTTGGATGTCATCCAAATTTTTAATAGAATTAATCAGTTTCAGCAATGACATTATTTTAAAAGTGGCACCGTGTGTGTCTTTCTATGGTGTGGTGGCCTGAGCACCATACGTATGCTATATAAGTTTTGACAACAGCCTCTAATGATAAGAAATTCAGATATACTGACAAACCCACCATTTTATATGATGAAGTGATGTTATGGTGAATGGTAATCATGGGTTGCCTAGAGGCTCCGCAAACTTGATTTGACAGTGTTTAAGGAGAACCACACTCTAATTAAGATTAAATCCTATCTGCTCCCTCATTTGGATATATACATAGCTTGAGGAGCATTGATAAGATATTAATTTATCAAGACTGGGAGAACCAAATCTGCAAAACCTAAAAATAAAAACACAAAAAATATGGTATTTTAAATCGGTTACCATGGAATCAATTACATCACACCCCTGGTTTAGGGATTGGTAACACACTTTGAGTGTACCTTATCAATGGGACAAAGAGGAACCCTATTCATTTTGAGGTGAAAGGTCCAGGTGGCTGTGTCCGAAAATCAGTACATCATTAAAACTTGTTATGTTTACAGATGTTGATTGCTATGACGTAGAAGGAGCCTAATGATTTTTACTCCTGATCTATTATCACAGTGGCATACGTACTTCACATTTTATTTATTACATATTGCAAAATAATGTAATGATATTAGGAATGACCCACAGATTCAGATTTCAAATGTAAACTATATGACACTGAGCATGATTCAGTTTCTTCCAGATAATGTACAAAAATTGACCTTGACAAGTCGTGTGTGCATGCCAAAGTAATAATAGTAGATATGGTTCTTCATTTTGGTTTCACCTGTGTATCAGAATTTGGTACATTTTACACATGACAGTGTGACTAACGTCACAGGACCTACGAAGTAGGAATTAAGAGGTTTATAGGTCACCTAAGTAGGTCAAATTTTCATCAAAAGTAGGTCAGAACTTACTGCATGGTAACAGTACCCTAATGCACGCTCATGCCAAAAATCAAGGTTCTAATGTCAACGGTTCTCCTTATTTTGCCGGAGAAAGGATTCGGATGGACTAACTCATTGACTCACTCATTACCAGACAATTTGCAAATGAGAGCCTACTTCGTAGGAATAGAACCAAAAGAACCAAGAAGAACCAAGATTTCGAAGATCAGGGATGTGTATTGTGTACGGTACCTCGAACATTGATATTCAATTCGCTGTGTGCTGTCTGCGATTTCTTGAATTCCTGGAAATACAGTGTTACAAACGTTTGGTTATACTTCACCCATGGGAAATTAAAAGCCTACTCATTCTGAGGTGAAGCGGTGACGGCAAATGTTACATTTAACATCTAGAGTATTGGAGGAGGGAAAGCATTCAGAAAGTGTTGTTTCCCCACTTTTAAGTGTTGGATGTAACAGCTTAAAATGTTGCATTTAACATTACATCAATGTATAAATAAAATGGAGAAGTATTCGATTTAGATTATTCTACGAAGAAAATATTGCTACTGAATTTACAGTGAAGTTAGTATTACCACCGAATGAGGATGTGATATTTTTTTTTTTTTTTTTTTTTGTTTTTAGTTTGGGTGAAATGAACCTGTTCACTCAGACTTGAGTTACTTTTCACTCAACTTGAGTGGGATCAATTTTCACACCTATGCTTGAGTGAATGTCACTCAAGTTGAGTGCATTTAACTCAAGTTCAGTGGAAAGTAACTCAAGTTGAGTGAAAATCTCACTCAAGTATTGAGTGGGATCAATTTTCACGCTTGAGTGAAATTTCACTCAACTTTTTTTAGCGAGTACTGTAGTGCAGATTGGTGAGATATAACTTTAATCAAGTAGGATATATTTCAAGAAGGTTATGAAACTTATTGATGTTATACAAATTGCTTTGTATACGCCACCTTGCAGATCAGCGAAGACTATTATTCACTGTTTACAGTCATGACAGGGTAGGCTTAATGTTTTTGTGACTGCATATCCCCTTCAGGCATTTTCGCCTGTGGATATTTCCGCCTTCCCATATATTTTCATACTATGACTGTACAAACCTGTAAATATTGACAACAATTTGGAGATTTTTTTTCTTGTTTTCAATTAGCTTTTTAGGCATTATTAAAAATGTTGTAACCAAGTTAAAATTAGAAAAAAAACAACTAATTTAATGATTATATTTCTATTTGTATTACTTCAAATTAATGACTGAGGATATTTCTTGGTTTAAAATGAAGACAAAATAGACATTGTTGGATAGTTTGTGGCAAATATATTAATTTTCAGTTTCTAAAATGTAATCACCAATTTAAATAATTACTTGAATCAGCACATTTATTGCTTAATTTTTTTTTTTTGGTCAAACTTTTATTCTGTATTCCTGTTACACTTGACACCCCCAAAGTCCAGGATCCCTGGGGAGTGGGGCTTATTAAAGTAATTTCTATCCCTATGTAAAAGCTATTGTTTACTTATTTTCATCCCGAGTTAGCCTGCTGTTTGAGTAGAATCAATCAGTGCTTGACGCAAGGAAATTCATTGTTCACTTTATCTTTGGAACCACTGATTCAAATACCATTGACTTATCTTAGAAATTAAGAATAAAGAAAGCTCCAATTTCTTTTTGTTTATATTGCAACTTTGTTACACGTTACACTTGTATGAAGTCATAGGAAGCCGAAGGGAAATATCCGCTTCGAGATTCTGTTTTCGGCGGAGCTAAACGTGGAATGAATTACGTTGTTACATGACTGAGGTACTTGTGTAAATGTTATTTATTAGCCCTTGGAATAAACCAAAACACAATTTATCACTAGAAATGCAACAAAAAACGAACACTTGCGTGTGGCGGAACGTAACGAATTCAAGGGCCGTAACTCATGAACGTTTCTTCGTAGTCATGGTTGTGCGAAGTGCCCGGATGTGCTTCGGTGACAACAGCAACGCTTTTGCTCTTCCTACGTTTTAAGATTTCTTTAAATAAGCCCGATCCTAAGGCCGGCTGCGAAGGTCGGCGTTTGAAAATTCGAAAGACCCTTGCAGAAGGAGCAAAAAATCACAGATGTAAACATGAATGCAAGTATTTATTTTCTCGTTTCACCGAGACGAGAAACATGTCAGCCTCCAGTCGATGACGTTTACGTTGACAACGCGTCGAACGACAGGCTCCGCCCACATTGAGGAAAAAGGTGGGATCGTCAGTACTTGCGTGTGGCGGAACGTAACGAATTCAAGGGCCGTAACTCATGAACGTTTCTTTGTAGTCATGGTTGTGCGAAGTGCCCGGATGTGCTTCGGTGACAACAGCAGCGCTTTTGCTCTTCCTACGTTTTAAGATTTCTTTAAATAAGCCCGATCCTAAGGCCGGCTGCGAAGGTCGGCGTTTGAAAATTCGAAAGACCCTTGCAGAAGGAGCAAAAAATCACAGATGTAAACATGAATGCAAGTATTTATTTTCTCGTTTCACCGAGACGAGAAACATGTCAGCCTCCAGTCGATGACGTTTACGTTGACAACGCGTCGAACGACAGGCTCCGCCCACATTGAGGAAAAAGGTGGGATCGTCAGTATGTTTGAATTGTTGTTGTTGTTGTTTTCTGGATTTCTTACCAATAAGCCCGACCTAAGGCCGGCTTCGCCGGCCTATTAGGTCGGCCTATAACAACCGCAACAACAGTATTGTTTGGGTTTGTGTGTGGAACTACTCTGACAGGTATAGCCTAACTAACTCATGAATTGGATGAATTTTCGTGTCCTGGACTGTTCATGGGTTTGATTCCCGCTGACGTCTAAATATCCTTTCTTTTGCTCTCAGTAATCATCTCATTCAAAATTGCTTCAAAGATTTCTTCTTCGAAGTAGCAAAAGGAACATGTGACAATGCTGCAGGCCTATGATATATTCCTACGAAGTAGGCTACAGATCGCAAATTATCCGGTAATGAGTGAGTGAGTCAGTCAGTCAGTCCATCCGAATCCTTTCGTCGGCAAAATAAGGAGAACCGTTGGCATTAAAATCTTGATTTTTGGCATGAACGTCCATTAGGGCATTGTTACCAGCAAGTTCTGAGCTGACCGAATTCTGATGATAATTTGATTTATAATTATTTTTTTAATTATTTATTTATGGCTCAGCGAGTGCACTGTCATGAACCCTTGGCTGTATGTTTCACTGTATATATAACACAGTACAAAACTTGGTGGGATATGCCATCCGTAATTGTTATGAGAGCTAGAGGTCACAGCAGTGGAGCTGGGTCACCCCCAATAGGCCTATCAACAGATCAGAACTAACAGTCTGATAGGCTTGGGATTCGAGAATGCAGTTAATACTGGCTGCCATGGTGTAATAATTAAATTGTTCTTCGAGGTCAGAGCAGGGGAGACAAAAATAAACAGATCTGTCTGGGAGTTAAAAAAATATCACAGCAGATGGTACCGGTATTACATTGAACCATCCACAATGCAGATTCTATGAGTTCACATGTTGACGTCTTTATTAATTTATTACCGTTCCAGGGGACATTTGAACAGCTGCCGTTAACTTGAGACACACACTTTTGCTATATACACACATGTTTTTATTAACTGCTACATTATTGGAAACGAAGTTAAACAGATATGTAATCAGTATTGAGAGGCTGTATTTAAGATGCTAAGTACAATCCTCAAATTCTACATTCATCAGATTGCCGATACCCAAAATGTGTTGTCTCATATATCTAGATAACAACGTGATGTAGAGATGCTATTTATTCGTCTTTGTACCGGTAATACTCAGGAGAATGACATAGAATCATTATCTTGTGCCGAGAAGGTGTTGGTCTTGAGTTGAATTACCGTAAACTACATAAATGCTACCTTTCTACTATAGGACTATATATAAGAATTTGTTGTATTGTTGGGAAAATAATGCGATTCAAAAAGTTGTTTTGGTCCTGGACAAGGGCACTGAAAACCATTAAAGAGATGTAAATGTATTTTCACACGTAAAGCCTGAAACCTACTGAACTTTTTATTATTCAATCTGTTTCCTTTAGTTAAAAAATTGTAAAATTAAATCGTCGATCGTTATTTATTTTTAGAATGAAGGCGCATTAGGAGACTGTTACCAGCAAGTTCTGAGCTGACCTACTTTTGATGAGAATTTCTGGTGATTTTTGATGAAAATCACTGGTGATTTTGACTTGGCCAGTGCCCATCTTAATATAGGCAGGATTTCAACTGAGGGTGGGAATTTCCAAGAGTTCAGTTCGCGTCGGAGTCCTAATGCTTACCCTACTTCGTAGGTCCTGTAACGTTAGTCACACTGCTCATGTATAGATAGAAGGAAGGAACGAGTGCAGCAAAAAGTGCTCACGAACAGTTGTTCCCGATCATATCCCGTTCTCAGCTCGAGTTTTTGTCGATCTTTTCAAAGTCGCCCACTAGACCTTTTTCCTGAGACAGCTCTGGGGGCGTGGTTTGACCTAGAAACCTTAGTACTAATTTGGCACGTGATCGTCGATTTCGCTGTCAACACGAACTGATTGGGCGACAATTTAGGCAGCGACATCTGGTGAATGTTCTAGGTCAAACCACGCCCGAGAAGCTGTTGAAAATGGCGCGGCTGCCTCAGGAAAAATGTCTAGTGGACGACTTTGAAAAGATCTACAAAAACGCTGGCTCCGGTGTAGCCTTGTTCTATACTATGTTGTTCTCACGTAGTATAGAACAAGGCTAAACCGGAGCTACAAAAACTCGAGCTGAGAACGGGATATCATCAGAAACAACTGTTCGTGACCACTCACTAAAATATTAGGAAGGCTTGGTGAATTTTTGGTGTCAAAATTGATTTATTAGTGGTTATTCGGCCGTTTTGCTGGACTCTTTGTTTCGTTCCTTCTCTCTATCTCTATATATCATAGGCCTGCATCATTATCACATGTTGCTTAGTTGATTCGTCACAATATAGCTGAAATATTGTTGAAAGCGACGTTAAATTCTATTCACTCACTCGCATAACCGTGCTAAAACGTGCAATAAATGCACGCTTATAGCTTGACGTTATTGACATAAATGTTCTATATAAATTGTATTGATGTCCGTCCAAAACAACACAAGAAACCTTTCGATATATAATTTAAATTACTATGCAACTTGCATACAGCGTCTCTATCCCACTCGGTATTGTAGACAACACCAGTAGACAAGGTCCACTGACAGTGCAGGGATAAGGTCTTCAGATAGAACATTTTATGAGAGAACACACATTCAGATAGTCTATGGTGGTGCTGTGTTGATCATACTAGGTTCGCTCCTTTGTTTCCTTCCTATCACCTGTATCGTGCGCTTCCGTTGTCCCATGGCTCGTTCACATTAAAATATTTACATTCTTCTGGATAAAATCGTGTAATTCTATGATTTTTTGTGTCGTCAGTGCGAAGGTGGACAATGGCACACTCTATATATAAACATTTCCTAATGAATTTTTTTTATGTTTTTCAGAGAGAGTGGATTTATGGTTCCGTCCAGTATAGGAATGGAGAATATATCAATAAAATTGGAACCTTTTGACCAAGTGTGTGCATCACAGGTAAAAGATGAATCCTGGAGTCCTGAGCATGTGTCTATTAAGGAGGAACTGTTGGCCCAGACTGGAATACCAACCCATGCTGTCACATCCATAGTAACAACGAAGGAAGAACCGGGAGTCGGCCTTGATGCAGTAGACCGGCCACAATATCAAATTGTAATGGATGAATCTTTAAAACGGGTAAGCCATAACATGCATTTAGGTAACCTGAAGTGTGCCAGACTTA
This sequence comes from Hanleya hanleyi, assembly GCA_036873755.1. NCBI lineage: Eukaryota > Metazoa > Mollusca > Polyplacophora > Lepidopleurida > Hanleyidae > Hanleya > Hanleya hanleyi. The sequence continues at coordinate 4,530 of JAVTVY010041897.1, read as the reverse complement.
TATGATACAAAAGCTGTAGCACACGTTTATGTGTATGTTTTTATGTTGCATCTCCATAGGACTCCATGTACCCTCTATTACTTGAGAAACTGCGACCCATACAAATACGGTACCGTACATAAATAACACGTGGTTCTGTAGGATTCTGGCATTCTGTAGAATGTGTCGCCTTTGTATTTTGCTGATGTTCACCTAGACTGTAGTTATATTTATCTTTCCAGGACTATGCGGACAATCCTTCTCACACCGAGCAGACTCAAATTACAGATTTTCATACCCCGACTAATAAACCTTTCCCTGTGGCACTGTACCAAGTCAACGCCGTGTGGAGAAGTAATACTGAGTTAAACACCGAATGCAACCAAAATACCATCTTGAAACATGACCGGACAACACCGAACGCTACACAGACTAATGAAAAGCCGTACAAATGTTCATTATGTTCATATAGCTGTACCAAAAAATCACATCTTGTGGAACACCAGAGAACTCACACTGGTGATAAACCATATAAGTGTTCAATTTGCCCATATAGCTGTTCGCTGGAAAGCAGCCTGAAGAAACACTGGAGAATTCACACTGGTGATAAACCATATAAGTGTTCGTTCTGTTCATATAGCTGTGCAGTGAAAGGTAGTATAATGCGACACGAGAGAACTCACTCTGGTGAAAAGCCTTATAAGTGTTCATTCTGTTCATATACCTGTGCCGAGAAGTGTAATCTAGTGAGACATGTGAAAACTCACACTGGCGAAAAGCCACACAAGTGTGTATTTTGTCCATATAGGTGTTCGCGGGAAAGCTCCCTGAAGGCACACGAGAGAACTCACACTGGTGAAAAGCCATATAAGTGTTCATTCTGTTCATATACCTGTGCAGAGATGTGTAATTTAGTGAGACATGTGAAAACTCACACTGGCGAAAAGCCACACGAGTGTGTATTTTGTCCATATAGGTGTTCGCGGGAAAGCTCTCTGAAGACACACGAGAGAACTCACACTGGTGAAAAGCCATATAAGTGTTCAATTTGCCCATATAGCTGTTCGCAGGAAAGCAGCCTGAAGAAACACTCGAGAACTCACACTGGTGATAAACCATATAAGTGTTCATTCTGTTCGTATAGCTGTGCAGTGAAATGTAGTTTAGTGAGACACGTGAGAACTCACTCTTGTGAAAAGCCTTATAAATGTTCATTCTGTTCATATAGCTGTGCAGAGCAGTGTAATATAATGAGACATGTGGAAACTCACACTGGCGAAAAGCCACACAAGTGAGTATTTTGTCCATATAGGTGTTCGCGGGAAAGCTCCCTGAAGACACACGAGAGAACTCACACTGGTGAGCAGCCTTATAAGTGTTCAATTTGCCCATATAGCTGTTCGCATGAAAGCAGCCTGACGAAACACTGGAGAACTCACACTGGTGATAAACCATATTAGTGTTCATCCTGTTCATATAGCTGTGCATTGAAAGGTAATATAGTGAGACACGAGCGAACTCACTCTGGTGAAAAGCCTTAGAAATGTTCATTATGTCCATACATCTGTTTCGCGAAACGTGATCGGAAGAGACACGAGAAAACTCACTCTGACGAAAAGCCATATAATTGTTCATTCAGTTGATACAGCTGTACAAGGAAATGGCATCTAATGAGACATGTGAAAACTCACACTGGTGAGAAGCCATACAAGTGTTCATTCTGTTCATATAGCTGTATATCGAAAAGTAATCTGAAGACACACAAGAGAACTCACACTGGTGAAAAGCCTTATAAGAGTTCATTCTGTTCTTATAGCTGTGCAGAGAAGTGTAATCTAGTGAGACATGTGAAAACTCACACTGGCGAAAAGCCATTGAAGAGTTCACTTTGCCCTTTTTAGCTGTTCACAGGAAAACAGCCTGAAGTAACACAGAACTCACACGTGTGATAAACCATATAAGTGTTCATTCTGTTCATATAGCTGTGCACTAAAATATAATCTGAAGACACATGAAAGAACTCATACTGGTGAGAGGCCATACAAGTGTCCATTGTGCTCATATTGCTGTGCAGATAAAAGCTCTCTAGTGAGACATGAGAGAACTCACACTGGCGAAAAGCCTTATAAATGTTCATTCTGTTCATATTGCTGTATATCGAAAAGTAGCATGAAAACACACGAGAGAACTCACACTGGCGAAAAGCGTTCTAAGTGGTCATAGCGTTTAGCTGTGTCTTAGCCCTCACGTGTATAGCTGTGCAGACGGAGATACTCTGAAGAGACACGCGAGAACTCACGAGAAGTCACGCGAGAAGTCACACTGGCGAAAAGCAAAGCTAATGCTAAATATGTCTTTACATATAAGCCATATAAGTGTGCACTGTGCTCATAGACCTGTACAGGTCTGGTCCGTCATTGATAATTCAGCCGTCGTCCATAATCCAAAGTGCAGAAATAACACTTGTGTCCATTTTCTATTCTAAAACTACTGTGTACAGGGGTGAGTGAGTGAATAGAATTTAACGTCGCTTTCTACGATATTTCAGCTTTATCACGACGAACCAACTAAGCAACACCAAGCCAAGTTGCGTTCCTGCTACGTGTTATGTATACTATGATTGTCTTTTTGAATTTGGTGCTAATACTGTTATATGGAAAATGGAATAGGTCTTTTTGGATTATGGACGCGGATATTCTCTAATGGACGACGGCTGGATTATGAATGACGGACTAGACGCTTGTAATTCAAAGAAGAAATCTTTGAAGCAGCATGGAACGACCCACCCTCCATCCATCCTATAAAACACTGAGGACAGCACATAAGACACAGACAGGACGCTTATATGGTGCAGAATAGAGAAGTGATATTACAGTGCTAGACATCACATTATCAAGTTCCTGTTGCTTCTCAGCAAAAAGCATTGAAGCAACAGGAACCCGTGTTCACCCAACCACACGCTACTGTGTACCACATTTGTACCACATTTAATACCTGAAAAAAAAATGTTGAAAGCGACGTTAAACCATACTCACTCACCCACTCACTTGTGCTACATGTAGACAATGGATGTTACAAAACGTAATAATCTACAACAGTATGTACCTGAAGTACACATAAATTTGTACGTGATTGTATACTATTAGTTACACGGTTTGTCAGTGACCCAATACAGAAATATATGGGGTCAGTAAAATTTATATTGGGCGAGGCTGACCCCATATATTTCTGTATTGGGTCACTGACAGATCGTGTAACGAATTTATCCCGCTTCAGACCTGATCTGAATGTCCCTGGAAAGAATTCGGGGTGAACAACCTCAGCCCCTAAAATGTTGTTGTTGCTCACAAAATAAAAACTGCAAGTGAAGTCACACCTTGGCAATATTCATTACGGCCGTAGTGTCCAGAATCGCGGATTACGACGAAATATGAGCTATTTGCTTGATATCTATTTATTAAAACTGCAAAAAGCTCACCTTTATTTCAAATAACGTATTGTAACATCAGATGTTCTCCGACGAATAAGTTAGTGCGGAATGTTTTGCAACAGGAGTTACTATAAAGGGAGATAAATCTACTTAATGTGTATAAACAATAATACCACTAAAGTTGATTATTTATATCTGTGAGATTTTCCCTCCAGTTTACCAGGTAACCAATTTATACTCCCTTATATGTGTTGTAATTTAGCTACTGCAGATAGTCTGGTCAACTATTTTAGCTTAGATTTTGTTTCACTTGGTCAATATTAGTGAAGATAGATATTTTCTGTTATTCTTATATATGTTCATATGTTATTTTCACAGGGTTTTCCTGCTTTGGAGCATGAATACAAAATGGATACTATTCAGAGGTTGACTTAGAGAGTTTTCAAGACAGGATGTCATAAATCGCTGGTTGATAACAACTGTATTTAGTACACTCAATATATACAGAAGAACATAGTTTAAGGCAGACCTATCATATGTTTGCCATGTTGGCAAGAAATTCAAATTTTCTAGGATTCCATTCTTGCAGAAATTGTATTCACGGTGTGTAACTTGGGGACTTACACACAAACATCCTCCCCCACCAGACCCTCTATACCATTTGGAGCACAGTGACACATGCATGACCTAGGTCAGTGGCTTGGTTCACTTAGGTGATAGGGTCAAACTCCAAGTCATTTTTAAATAGAAGTGATCTACATGTACAATTCTGTATAATATAACAACCCTTGTCAGAAATTGTAACCTTCCAAACTAGGGGTGTACTGACGGTACATGTGTATAATATGCCATGAGAGGATGTATCCCGGCATAGCTTCAGTCCATCTAACCGTGAAGATTTTACATTGTATCTCAATACTCATTTTTTGTCATTTTCTGCTGAAGGATATGCTTTCTATAATCTGATAAAAGTTGAATATTTTACAAATATTGGTAACATGCAGAGAAGACATTATTTATCATTTCGTCAGATTGGTTTCATAATTAATGTCTGTCCCATCGGTAACAAATTGTTTTTTTAAATATATATATGTGTACAATTACACTTCTTGACGACTGAA
>JAVTVY010041896.1:0-18555 GCA_036873755.1 Hanleya hanleyi | reverse complement strand
TGTTCTACTCGTAAACTCCTAATAAATGACAAGATTTCTTTATCTTTATCAATGTCATTGTCTAGAGTAGAGCACCTCACCACAAGTCCGTTACTTCCACTTGCCATTACATGCGATGTAATGGTGTATTTTTCCAGTGATCTCGTGAATGCAATACACTTCGTTCATTTACGTACGATCTCTTTGCTTTGGTTAGTCGAAACATATCTACCCACACATTGGCGAGGGGGGTGGGGGGGTGGGGGGGTGATAATCCATTTGACTGAACATCGTATTTGGCTCATGCCTCTGACGAATTAGTATCATACTATACACTCATTACGAGAAAAGGGTACAATAATGATATCGTTATCTATCGTTATTCAGATAGTAATTATCCAGAATGACTTGCATATGTCATATATCCAAAACAATGCTAAAAGAGAGTCCCATATATGTTACTGACGATCTTATCTTCGAGGACAGAAAAGCAAAATCAGAACTTCGTGAAACGATGGCTGATCTATACAAGCAAGGCAAAAAAGTGAGATTCGCGCGTGGGAAACTCTTTGTCGACGGCAGAGAATATAAAGCCTGAATCTACACAGCACAACTTCCATCCAAAACAGTTACTACTTGACACTGACTTGTAAAAGCTTTAAGTGATTTGTTCAATCTTGTACATTTGTACATATCTATTCTTCATTTTTACGACACTCGACGATTTCTTCGACTTATTTTTAACATTTTCAGGAAAATTGTCTTCAATACATACACCATGCTATAGTTACTTTCCATTCTATTGCCAATGTGTATATTTGAAAGAAACTATATTTCTCCCTGAATTTCCCTGTCATAAAAAATGTGTATATACGATTTGTGATGTGTGTGTGGCAGGGGGGGGGGAGTTAGCTATATGAGAATGTCACATTTAACTATTGCCTGAGTGTATATATTGCCCAGTGTTGTTTGGAGACTAATTAGTATTCACACACTACTGGTCGTATTCCCACCGTTCCTAAATTTCTAAACTTCTACATGCAGTTGTTTTCTTTGTAGTATCCCACCAGCAATTCAATGCCACTGTTTCAAATTACATTGTATACAATTTCGAATCGTGCGGAGAACTTCAAATTCCAAATTTTATTCTTGTCAATTTATTTTCCCGTGTATCGTAGTTTGTATTGTTTAATTAGCGTCGTTCTCACCACCGAGCGGGAGTCTGGCCTCCCAAAGCGCTAAAATGCACACGTTCCACCTGTGCAAAATACCCTGTTGTTATATGCTCCTGTATTCAGGTGTAACATTCTCTTCTTTGTTTTACTTTAATTTCTTTTGTCTAAAGGTTTGTCTCATTGTCACCAGTAATGCTCAACTTCTTTGTTATAATTGCGTCTCTAGCAAAACATGTCACCTAGGTCCACACAAATCCACTACTGGTTTGATTAGTAAGTACGTACAGCTTCGTGCTACCCTCAGTCATTATTATAATTACATTCAGTGACTACTAGATTTCACATTACGTAACTTTCCACCTCCAATTTACCTTATCCAGCCATGAACTTACTCAGTGAACTGCCCTTTTATAATTATAATATAGATGTTGATTGCACTCTCGCCCCAGACAAAGATAGACTTCTCGAAGGATTTGAATATATGTGTTTTAACCCCATACAGCTTAATTACTCCGAAAATTCTACTTATGCGACAGACGATACTGAAGGTGAGCTTTCCCACTGGGGAAACATCGGATCACACCAGTCCAATTACTATTTCGAAGACCAATTTGAATCGTTCATCAGAACTAATTCCATCTCGGACAACAAATCTATCTCGACCCTACATGTTAATGCAAGAAGCTTAAAAAAAACACTTCAGTGAAGTCGTTGCACTCATCCATAACATGAATTTTAAATTTTCTTTCATTGGAATTTCGGAAAGCTGGCTCGACCCCTCGACCGAAAATCTGTACACTATCCCTGGTTATCAACCTTTTCCTCTTTCGAGGAAAACAAAGCAAGGCGGGGGGATTGTTCTTTATATTAACGATATATTCACCAGCTGTAAAATTCGCGACGATCTCTCTTTCACTGATGAACATGACCAACATGAATCACTCTTTGTTGAAGTTTTTGATGGTAAAACCACATATATTATTGGATTAATTTATCGCCCACCTGGACAAAATGTTGACAATTTCAACACCAGTTTAGTTTCCATCTTAAATAATCTAAAACCCGAAAATAAAAAATGCATTATAATGGGAGATTTCAACATTGATCTTTTCAAAACCAATCACCATGGCCCATCAAAAACATTCCTGGAAACCATGAAAACATTTTATTTTTTCCCAAAAATTACAAAACCCACCAGAGTAAAATCTCATTCAGCGACTCTAATAGATAACATATTCACAAATTTTCACGAAGACGACCTGGGTTCTGGTATAATGCTATCTGACATAGCTGACCATTTTCCTATTTTTCATGCAACAAACCGTCTTTCGCCTTTACCCAATAAGTCGACAAACACGTTCAAATCCCGAAAAGTAAATCCTGTTCAAAAAGAACTTTTCGAGGAGAAACTAACAAACTTGGACTGGCAACAAGTACTTAACGATGATGATACTAACAGCGCCTTAAATACTTTCATGGACACATTTACTAATATATACGATGACTGCTTCCCCATAATAACTAGAACCACCCATAAGATTACAATACTTAAACCGTGGATAACCCCATGCTTGCTACACTCTATTCGAGAAAAAAATAGATTATACAAGATGCACATATCGAAAAAAGATTGCGAGGTAACTCGTGAATATAAAGTTTATAGGAACAAACTAAGCCACACTCTTAGATTAGCAAAGAACAAATACTATGAAAACAAATTTAGTGAATCTTATAATAATATTAAAGGAACTTGGAAAGTCATAAATGGATTATTAGGTAGAAAAAAATCTAGCGATCTTCCTAGTGTTTTTAATTTCAATGGTAATGATATCACGGAACCTTCGGAAATTGCCACAAAATTCAATGACTACTTCTCTTCTATTGCCTCCGATCTGGCCTCAAAAATTCCATCTACTCAAAATAACTTCACAAAATATCTTGACAATACATACAATAAAGACTTCTCCTTCAAACCGTGTACACCATCTGAAATAAATGAGATAGTGCATATGCTTAAAAATGGCTCACCTGGCAATGACGCCATTCGCATGTCACTCATAAAACCGATATCGAGCCTAATATCGGCTCCCCTATCGCATATTGTAAATCTTTCCTTCCAAAATGGAATCGTTCCCACTTCCCTTAAGAATGCAAAGGTTACTCCAGTTTTCAAATCTGGAAACAAAACCCTAGCCGAGAATTATCGCCCAATTTCTGTTCTGCCATGTTTCAGTAAAATCATTGAAAAACTTGTTGTGTTGAGGATGATCACATTCGTAGAAGCAGAGATGATTATCTCCCCTAATCAATATGGATTTCGAGCAAATCATTCTACATTTCTTGCCGTTCTTTCTTTATACGACAAACTGGTTGCTGCAAAGGAACTAAAGCAGTTCAGCATTACTACTTTCTTGGATCTTTCCAAAGCCTTTGATACAGTAAATCACGAGATCCTCTTACATAAACTTGATTACTATGGTTTCCGGGGTGTCACGAATAACTGGTTTCGTAGCTATCTATCTTCTCGACGCCAGTGTGTATCTTTCAACGGCACTATATCTTCTTTCAATCCTATCAGTACGGGTGTGCCACAAGGATCAATACTAGGACCCATACTCTTTTTAATATATATAAATGACATTACGAAGGCCACATCGGTCCTAGACATTAATCTTTTTGCTGGCGATACAAGCGCTACCCTATCCGATGCCGATTGTATTAGACTTGCGGAAAATATGTCACAGGAACTTGAAAAGCTTCATGCCTGGTTTTCCTGCAACAAACTTTCATTAAACATGAAAAAAACCAAATTTATATTATTTAAACCAAATAGATCAACAAATGTAAATATCCCTAAGGTTTCAATATTTGGCACCGAAATTGAATCTGTTTCTAGCTTTAAATTCCTCGGGGTTTATTTTAACGATAGATTAAATTGGCAAACACATATTGAAGAACTAACTTCAAAAATTTCGAGAAATATCGGTGTTATCAACGCAATACGGAACTGCCTCAACAGGAAAACCTTGATTATGCTGTATTATTCTTTGTTCTATTCTTACGTATCTTACTGTAATTTAATATGGGGAAACACATTCTCAACTCATCTCAACCCACTTGTGATATTACAAAAGAGAATTATCCGCGTAATAACTTCCAGTGGTAAATATGCCCATTCTAGTCCTTTAATGAAACAACTAAACATTCTCCCCCTATTTCAGTTAAATAACTTCTTAATTTTATTATTTACTCACAGATTTCTCAATAATCCCCTTTCTATCCCTATCAACTATTCAAATTATTTTACAAAACTCTCTGAAGTCCATTGTTATCCCACTCGACAAGCCAATCTCAATCTATATAGGGCGAGAGTGCACTCAAATCTATCATTTTATTGCACAAAGTCGAAAGCACCACGAATCTGGAACGCTTTACCTAACTACCTAAAATCATGTCTGTCACAATCACTATTTAAGTCTCGACTGAAATCACACCTCATCAATTAACATGTATGTGAATCTGTGTACTGAAGGATGTACTTTCTAATTATATTCAAATTGTAAATCTTGGAGTTAACTCATCTCAGGCCATCACAAGGGACACGAGACAAACCTATTTTATACAAAAAAGTTTTGTTTATCTATATGCATATATGCTGAGCCCCACTATATATATCTTATGGAACTATAATTCTCTAAACAAGGCTCCATGGTATATTCACCATGTATTGTACATTTATATATTTGTGAACGCACCCAGCGTCTCATGCTAATCTATTATTATTATTATTATTAATTATCTGGGATTTAACAAGCCCTTTGGGGTTTTATTCCCGCCATATTTCTATGTATCTATACCCTACTTGTACATATATATATATTATTTGTATATGGTGAATAAACAATCAATCAATCAATCAAAAAAAAAAATCAATCAATCAATCTTAGCTGGTGGGGTTTGGCGGATCTCGAAAAAACCTCGAGGAAAATCCAATTATTGCCAGTAAACATTGCTGAAGAAACTTACCAGACAATATGATTGACGTGAGCTCAGTTTTGTGATAATTATCTCACAATATGATTTCAGCTTGAATGCAGGTGTCAGATCCTGAAATTAGTACGTAACCGTAGTCCACAACGAACTTTCGCCCCAATAATCGAAATATCGTTTTCGAATGACAATATAAGCACCACAATTCAATCAGACATCAAATAAAACATTACATGAACAGTAGCTAGGTTTTCGTTAGAGAAAAGCAATAAACAGTCGCAGTGAGACAAGACAAAATGAATTGGATTAATTAGTAGCAATGATGAGTTGGGTGTTGACAGCTATCTATGTGAAAAGATCTTTTCATGATGGGCACTTGGAGGCTATATTTGCGAACATCTGGTATAATGGTTTGACGTTAATAGCTGCATTATCATATATCAAGCTAATTCACCAATCTGAACATCCATATATTATTGGAGAAATGAATGAGTACGTATTCTAACTTTTCACATAAAACAGCCGACAAGGGTGCTAGACTGACTTATACTTAAACTGGAATTCTCCAACTGATTACTCATCTTAATATATGGAATGTAAACATTAACAGACTGACTGAGGCGGGAATTCGTTTCAATTATCAACACACATTGTGTACTACTGTCAGATAATCTAGTATAAAACATATTTATGATATAGATTTATTTTCAGGACAAACCATTTCGGATGCGTGTTATGGGACTCAACTATCGCAAACAACAAATGTCCTTGAATGCAACGAACCGTTATTTATCTGTATATCTGAGGTTAGGGTCTACCAGTGGCACAATGACGACGGGTGTAATTATGACATATCAAGACCAGGTCCTCAACATTGCTGTATACATAATACCACCAGGTGCCATAGATCAAAGGAGCATAGCATCTTTGAACTTCAGAAAGAATGTGACAGCATCACGGTGAATAATAAATGCGAGTTGTACGCAGGGAGGGACGATCGAGAGGTCAAACCAACATGTTCTGTTTCCATAGGGGGAGCAGTAGTGGGCAGTGTCCGGTCAATAACATATACTTGTGACCCAGGTATGTTCCTCCTAATTCATTCACCATTTTGATGTGTTCTCTTTTGAACAAATGTTAATATTTTAGTCCTGTCCATCGTTTATGTTGTTATAGTCAGATAAATGTAATGTTAGATATCCCGAAAGAAGATGGACAGACCTTCTTTCATTTACCACGTTTTGACGTTTTTCCCCCTACGAATGCTCTCATTTGCAAATTGTCCGGTAATGAGTGAGTCAGTCAGTCCATCCGAATCCTTTCTCCGGCAAAATAAGGAGAACCGTTGACATTAGAACCTTGATTTTTGGCATGAACATGCATTAGTGGACTGTTACCAGGAAGTTCTGAGCTGACCTACTTTTGATAAAAATTTGACCTACTCAGGTGACCTATAAACCTCGAAATTGGCTAAAAAGCATGTCATAATACTTCCTAAGACCATGGAAATGCTCTTACACACTTAAATCATATCTAGCACTACTTCGTAGGTCATGTGACGTCAGTCACACTGCCATGTTGGTAAATTTTGTCTGCAATTCCATATTTGTAGGAGCTTGTCGACTTACATCAACAATGAGCTCAGAAAGTACTCCAGCTAGCGCATCAATCTCGGGTAAAGTTACATTTCATATCTGCTCTTGATACGCGAAACTTGTATTAGGAGATAACGTAACGAACAGTTGGTATCTTTATGCATTACTCTCCTTTACACAGGGTTGAAATCATAGAAAATGTAAAACTATTTATTCCAGTGGATGGAGAAATTAAATCTGAAATTAATCGAAAATGAAGAATCTTGTATTCAACGAAGCGAGCAAATCAATCTGGTTAAATTATTGACTGACTTGATATTTTCCATATTGGCAATGCAAATATAGTGATTTCCTACCTCGCATATGCAACCCAAACAAAAAATAGAGGCAAAGAAGCAGTGGTTTTATATAGTTCCACCGTCTCAGACCGCGTGACACGGACGAGGTAGATCACTATAAAAGGAATCATCCGTCATTAAATCCGGATTTAATGACTATAATACTTCTCATAACAGAGATCATCAAATCATTCGACTATCCAAAACGATTGACCATCGGTTGACGAAACAGGTTCAATGTCCAAATGCATGTTTGTTGCAAATTCGGAATAATCTCTTGAGTATAGACGTCAGATCCGAAATTCAGTATTCAATCGTCGTCCACAAAATCATCCCCCCATTAGTAATCGAACGAGACTTAAGAGATTGTAGCATGAGTTCCATTGACTTACCAAATTAACTAACCAGAGATTAACGAATGGTGATCTGGGTTATTTCGTGTATATTGCTCTTGTTTCACTGAAACAAAAGATGGCTTGGAAAAACGAGAAAACGCTCTAAGCACCAAGGCCAATCAAAACGAAATTTTGCGCAGCAAATTCACTCAATTTTGATAAATTTTGACAGACATTGTATATCTTCAAAATTAGAATATAAGAAAAAGTTGAATACTTTATATATATTTTGTCATAAATATGCTTCAAAACCAGAGCTATTCCCTTTGTGTCCTGGGCTATCAAACGGTGCATGGGTCAGTCCAGTAACAGTATCTACAGCTAAAACAAAATGCACATGAACCTATATTGTTTTCTTCGTTTTTCTTCATATTACACAATTAATGCAACAACGCACATTATTCAAAAAGTTAATTACTTTAATTTGCCACCAGCGGAAATCCTTAATATAATTTTCGTTGAAAAGTCGAATTAAGAAATAAAAATCAAATTTCCCAGATAAATACCAGTTGGCACGAGTCCAGCAGTTTAGACACGAGGCCGCAGGCCGAGGGTCTAAACTGCTGGACGAGTGCCAACTGGTGTTTATCTCGGAAATTTGAAACCGATTTCCGATGTCTTTATTTCGATTCGGACATGCATAATCGAATATTTATTACGAAATTCTATTAAATTAGCTAAAATATGTTGGTGTATGCCTTCCACATTGATGAAAACAATTTTTGAATGGGGCGTCACATCCCAGCTGGTCAATGCGAACATTGTTGCAAACTGCGGGAAAGTATACATTTCGCGCGCGCTTACTATAGTTATCCCCGCTAGCCGACAACGTCACAGCGCTGCAGATGTTCCCCGGTGGTTATCGTGAATTCAACACCTCTTTCGATACAATACTATAACATTGAGACGGACTGGAGGTATGTTCGAATATTGCTTTCAATACTGCTGCAGCTTGAGCGGATCACCCCACAAGGCGAGATGTTGAGGTTCTCAGGTGTATTCCACACCACGAAGATCTCACAATGAAACATTTTCTGATCGACTGTATAGATTTTAAGATTGTAAGAGATTCTTTTTATCAAGCAGCTACATTAGAAGATCTTTTTAGTCTGGTAAACCAAGACTGTATTTTAGGTTATTTGAGAGAAATCGGTTTGTTGTATAGGTTTTAATGCATGTACATGTTTTGGTGTGTTGTGTTGATTACTTCTGGATTGCTGGGTTGCGGACTTGTTCTTTTGGAATACTTAGAATTTTGTTTGATTGTCGCTATAAAGCTGAAATATTGCTGAATACGACGTTAAACCTTAATTCTCTCTCTCTCTCTCTCTGTTGGGGTTCTCAGAGCGTTCGTTCTATATCTCATAAAACTGTTATAATATTGACAGAGAGGTCAGAGACAACTACGAACCCTTCGATGCCAACTCCAACCTCCAAAGCGTCTTCATTGGTTACAACAGCATTGACAATCACCAGTGCAGGTACACCAAGACCTATGTGAATACTCGTTACCAGTTTGAAATGGCTATAATAATCTTATTTATGGAATCTCAGGGTAATCTTGAAAAGGTGAACTTACGGAATGGTTCAACTATATGGATGCGACTGGAATTCGTAGTTAACATTTTGTCTCTCGCGAACTCTTATAACGTAACCCTATCATGAACAGACTCCCCCCACACACACACTCCAGCACAAAATGGAAGGCTGATACTCTGACTGAGGATCATGTGACATTCAGAATGACGGCCATAAAATGTCGTTTCTAGAAACGTGATGTTTTCGTCTTCTTTCTTCATTCTTTGCCATTATTCGGATCAGTTGGGCAAATTGTTTTTGAAGATATAGAATGTAGAGTGGTAAGTTTCAACTCCCTATATCCTCAGAGTAGAATGTAAATAGCCGGTTCGAGCGGGGAAGCCGGGAAGCCGATGACGTCATAAGTAGGTCGAGGTGACGTCATAAATAGGTCGAAGTGCGGTGTTCGTCTATTTATAGTGTCATGAACATAGCCCAAGGGTTGTAGGTCAACGTCTGTTCACCGGGCCGTGACAATAGCCTGAGGTGTTTGCGAAGTTTTATGTCTGCTCAGCGGACCGTGTCTATAGCTTTTTGCGGTGTTCTATATATGGAGCCATACTTATAGCCTGAAGGTGCGGTGTTCATCGTCTATATATAGACCTATAACCCGGAGGTGCGGTGTTAACCGAACCGTGACTATAGCGTGAGAAGTGTTTGCGGTGTTCTATATCTGTTCAGCGGGCCGTGTCTATAGTTAGCGATAGAACGTGACTAATGAAAGCAGGCGGCTAATTCGGGACCGAAGTCGCATTGATTCCTATATTGATAGACGTTGAATGAGGGATGAAATGCGTAAATTTCTCAGCTATGCCCCTAGGGCGTCCAAATTTCGTTTTTTTGGGGACTTTTTTTGCCGATTTTCGTCGAATTTTCTATAAATTACCCATGGCGATATCTCGGGACTCAGACGGATAGAGACTCGCGGCTTACGGCGTCGTATTCCTCTCGTATAGATACACAATAAAGGCCCTATACAATTTTATCGCCCGGCGGTAACTTTCGCCGCAATTAGACGATAATCGGTGCCACGTGATTCGGCCATTTCTCGCGAAATAAGCGACACACGCGCACGCTGTTTGCGGCGTTGTCTTCCTCGTGTAGGGGTCTACCGTAAAGCTCCTATTCCTATACGAATGTATCGTATCTCCGTAAGTTTCGCCTCTATTCGGCGTCGAAATACGCTCTGTTTACTTACTCAACCGGACATGGAACTCGTCAACGCGAAAATCAGGTCGACCGGAAGTGACGTGGATAAAATAGGAAAGTCTTCATAAATGCGGCCATTTGACAGGCATACGTCATTATCGCCTCAATATTTCATATATAAGGACGAATTGCCTTAACGTATCATATTGTCGCTACTATTCGAACGCGTCACCGATAGCGCGATGTTAGCAGGTCCGGGAAATCCCACGAACTCGCGTATATACGTCAGTTCGCGTATATAGGTCAACTGACCATTGAGTGATAGGCCAGTTAGCCTATATATATGGTTGTCGAACGAACATTCCTCACTCACTGGAAAACGATCTCAAAGTGCAAGATGATATGTATGTGAGAGACACTTGGAGTTGTACTCTAACTAACCTGCACATTGGTGACAAATACTTTTACGGCATGTCTCTGACACGAATTGACTAAAATAGACCCCCAACTTACCATTTCCCTCATTCTCGTACTTACGTTCATCTATCTGCATCAGACTTTCACAAAAATCAACGGAGCGTTTACATCAGCTGTCTATATCGTGGGCGCAGCCATTTGCAAAGACAGGGCCGCGTGCAGCGCGAGAAAAGCGTGCAGTGGTCCTGCTGCAGTCAAATTCCTGCTAAAAGTCCGTTATCCGCATTCGGGAACTCCTCATATTTTGCACTTTGAAACACAAAAGCTGTACGACGTGCAAAATATGAGGAGTTCCCGAATGCGGATAACGGACTTAGCAGGAATTTGACTGCAGCAGGACCACTGCACGCTTTTCTCGCATTGCACGCGGCCCGGTCTTTGCAAATGGCTGCGCCCACGATATAGACAGCTGATGTAAACGCTCCGTTGATTTTTGTGAAAATCTGATGCAGATAGATGAACGTAAGTACGAGAATGAGGGAAATGGTAAGTTGGGGGTCGATTTTAGTCAATTCGTGTCAGAGATATGCCGTAAAAGTATTTGTCACCAATGTGCAGGTTAGTTAGAGTACAACTCCAAGTGTCTCTCACATACATATCATCTTGCACTTGGAGATCGTTTTTCTGCTGAATGGTATATCCAACTGCTCCGGTAGAACTTCTACGTAGTATACATGCAGCGTTTGTTTCGCCCTCTCCAGTATGCCAGTTGAGTGCATTTCACCTGTGTGTACATGTAGAGTCCGTATCGCCCGCTCTAGTGGATTGTTCTTCCCTAGAATATTGGCCTTAGTACCAGCAGTATTCAGACGGCCACTTGTCGTTATTGTTGGTTAGATGACCGGTTGCTGATGTTATACAGCCCACAATCTGGTTATTATGGTCCAGTGTCCCGTATAATAACTGAAATTGAAGTGGATCTAATAAATACTCTGAATACTAAATTTGAGTGGCCTAGAAACAATTACAGCAACATATTGCTTTTACAATAAATCTTTATAAGATTTATGGTAACAATCCTCGACAACATAGGTATAAATTGGCGATCATACTGCCGGTTCTATTAGCCATTTAATATAACCAAATATAATACCGTATTCCGTTCGATATGTGCTCATTTTACTTCACATATCTGCTATCTTTATACAGAAAATATTGAACACAATAAGTTTACAGTACCTGAGATTCACTTGGAATATCAAAATCGCCACTATAACAGTGGCCCCGCTCGCAACCTATCCCAGGTTAACGGCAAATGTGTGGTCAGCTCAGAGCAAAATTTAGGAATGGCATTATAATCTCGAGTTCCTTCAAAAGAAATTGAAGGGTCACCGCACACACCAATCAAAATCCTACTAAGCATATACGGTCAGTCGTGGCAGAACTAATTGCTTGACCGCATTCCATAAGGCTGTGCTGACCATGAAATCTACCTTTCGTCATGTAAGGCGACGCCAAATACAACCAATATTACATCAGTATGTTCCTATACTATATACAATTACTAGCAAGCCTATACTGGCGTGAAGGCCTTTTATGCGTTTGTGGAAGCTCTACAGGAGACTGGCAACATTACATTAGCCCAACTGCTACATCCTAACTTAAGAACATCGTTGATGTTGGATACATCTTCATGACTGGGTTCCATTTGGGATACAATGTCTTCGTCAATGTGGGAACCTCTAAAGGGCACGCCTGCATAGATATTACCGAGAGTATATATGTAGCCGACTCCGACCCTTTGCCCCATATAAAAACCATACGTTTATCGCGGGAGGGTTGGATGAAGTTGACGGACTATATCGTTACGATCGACGACCTGATAGTGAAACGCGTAGACAATGCCGAACCTTTACCGTTGTCAGAAGACGTGTACTTGAGTTACAGCTTCTACCGAGGACAGGATAAAATTCATGTTTGTCGCTGGAAGGCGGATGAGAATAGGCGCAACAAAATCCATCCAACAAAAGACGGACAGACTTTGGACCTGACTATGTGATCAACTTTGAAAAACTATGTGGAGGACGTTGAGGAAGCCTTGAACGTTATCCGTTACGCGAGTGAAAATATGATAGACGCTGAGACGGGGTCACGACAATGGAGAGTGAACGAGTACCAGTGAAATGATTGTATATATTTTTATGGTCATCGACTCGTAAGAGAACATGCAAAGAACATGAAACCATATACTTGGAAAATCTGTGACATTGCTTGAAAAAGGGACAATTCGTATTTATACTTCGTGGATAAATAAAAAATGTCAAAGTATATCATAGCCTTGTCTTTTTATGTACTCTTTTATGGAGAGGAGGAGGAGGGTATGTGTGTGTGTGTGTGTGTGTGTGGTGGTGGTGGTGGAAGAGGAGGAGGAGGAGGAGGAGGCGGAATTATATGACCAGTATAAAATAGAGACAAAGCAATACGATGATAACTAAATAATCGCTTTATTCATCAACTCATAGCACTGCACAAATAATGAGCGAAAACTGCTTATATAAAATACATCTCCATTGTGGGTATCATTTCGACATCTAGCCTTCCATTCAATGTTTATGTACGAATATTTCCACTGGGGTCTTTATTCGGAGTCCTCGCTATCACCGACGTCAATCAACTTATCGAATAAGCATTTCCGCATCTTAATCGTCTGTCTGAGTGCTTCCTCGTAGTCTATGTCGTATATCGTTTGCAGACGCCTCGTTGTTTTCAAGATCTAGTTATGAATATAATCGGTTTGTAGCTTTTGCATGTTCAAGAGGAGATTGCAGTATTTTTGACGTAAAGTCTTCATCATCGTTGGAGTATAATCCTCCATAGCATTTGCACCAGACTCATCCTCGTCGTAACCTTGGCTTGTATATCGCTGTTTTCGCTCGTCAATGTCAACCCTACAATCTCTCGAGATAGGTTTACCGAACATGTTTTTCCACACGTTATATTTAACCCGTTTCCGCAAGTGGGTAGGTAGATCTATTCCCCAGGTTGGATGAGTTCGTCCTTCCATTTCATTCCCGCTTCTATGAATCATCTGCCTCTGCTGGGACTCGTCATCATTTTCATTCCGTTTGAACCACGGTGAATTCATCTTCGTATATAATCCCTCTCCCACTTGTTCATTCCTCTTAGCGGACCATGTCGGATCGTGAGATGATATGCGTTGAATTTGAGTTGATGGATTATGAATTGGGGCTGGACGAGATGGCAGTTGTTCTTCCTCTTTCACGAGTCCCTCATCGCCTGATATTACATTGGTAGACATTCTGTCATTTTCCGCTGTATGGGGTTTTAAATCGATGAACAGATATCCGTACGGACGAGATGTGACTTCGCGAAATTTTGCCATGAAATGTGTCGTATCCCGAGGAAAAATCCGTCTCCCGAACATGCTAATTTGCTGTCTATCAATAGAATTATTGAATAGAACGAATTACGGACAAATTCTCACCCATCAAATTGTCCAGAACAATAACGTTGGTTTGGCCGGGGTCGAAGTAATACTCTTCGCCTATGTCATGGGGTATGCCGGGGAGGAAGTTTACATTTTTCAGACTTGTAGATTCATAGGCTGACTGCCATTGACTGTAACACCATATGATGCGTGTTGGAGAGGGATGGATATTAGCAGATTCCAAAAAATTCATTACCCATGATGTCTTCCCACAACCAGTCGGGCCGCTGACGATCATAGTAAATGGATGTTGTGATGCTCTTGAAAGAGCCATAGATGAAGTCTCGAGTGTACGTTTATACGGATGTTCTGCTTTTATCGGTTGAGTATCCTGTTGGTGTATAAGTTGATGTCTCATCAGGTTATCTGGACGCAAGAATGTTTTCTGAAACACCGCACACTTGTTTGTCATGTTGACGCTTCACTGCCAAAACGTAGATTAATTCTAATATCACTTCTCTCTATACTATATACTATATGGTATATGCTCTCCCTCCTTTCCTCCTCCTCCTCCTCGTTCTCCTCCTCCTCCTCCTCCTCCTCCTCCTCTCCTCCTCCTCCTCCTCCTCCTCCTCCTCCTCCTCCTTCCGCGTTCCCTTTACTGGCGCTTGCACGCTTACTTTGTGACGTAGAGTTCTGCTTTAGCCTGCTCTACAACTCGCTGTGCCGTTGAAATTAGTTCAGCTGTCATTTCTCTTGTACGTGATTTGTTAGTCGAGTTCACAGTACTGTTGCCGTGTGCAATATGAAGAGGGTTTGGAGGCGAATGCACTCTCTGTCCCCCAATCTCACAAATTGTCTCCTTTGGGTAAGCTCTACTCTGGTCTCAATAAAATTTAATCCACATACCTACATAGTCAAGATTGTCTTCTGCCGACATGATGCATTCAACGGTTTCTAAAGGAATGCAAAAATTTCTCTCATAGAGTTATGATATAGGTATAACAAATTAGAATGTCGTGAAGAGGTGTTTGACGAGGTATGGCGGACACACAGTTTATACAACGGTTTAGTCTTTCTTCTAATGTTCACATTGTTTGAGTTTTCACCAGTGAAGTAATCCCGCCCCCATAGGATTGCACGTGTCACAATGCAACTGTTCCATTTGGTTGTGGTGTAAAATGTCGCACATAGAGACGTCGTCCGCTTCTTCGTATGAATATCCACCATTATCATTCACCAAATTCTCGCTCGGTAGATCACTCGCGGCAGATCCAACTGGTTTAGGTGGGAGAATTGGTCCTGTGATAGATTTGTTGAATTCGTTGCTGACGGGACACTGTTCTATTTCAATCATATTGGTCTCAATGATAGGAATGAGTTTTTTAATATATCCCAGCCTTTCGCGTTCAGCGTGTGTCCGTTCCGACCTGGTTTCAACTCGCTGATTGGTGATTTTAGGAACCACTCTCTTATGTGGACGAACCATTCCCCTTCATATGCTGCAGTGCTAATGTATATATTATCTTGTAGCTTGAATGAAGTTTCAACCGTCTCTTTAGCCTGAATCATTCTATCCACTCTAGGCAGGAATTGTTTGAATGAAAACCACCCATCTCTCGTCAGTCGTATGTCAACACCATAATGTTTTATAATCTGCCCATTATGTCGTATACGTTGAAATGTTACTCGAGGAGAATTTCCTTCACCCCTCACATGAACGTAGAGATTACTCATTAATCGATACATATTGGCTTTACAGTCGACAGTCGTAGAATAAGTAAGAAGCACATGAGAAGTCTTTATATACGCACTGGTCATTTTATCAGTTGACCATGTGACGGTCGACCTAATTTTCGCGTTGACGAGTTCCATGTCCGGTTAAGTAAGTAAACAGAGCGTATTTCGACGCCCAATAGAGGCGAAACTTAGGGAGATACGATAAATTCGTATAGGAGCTTTACGGTAGACCCCTACACGAGGAATACAACGCCGCAAACAGCGTGCGCGTATGTCGCTTATTTCGCGAGAAATGTCCCAATCACGTGACAGCGATTATCGTCTAAGTTACCGCCGGGCGATAAAATTGTATAGGACCTTTATTGTGTATCTATACGAGAGGAATACGACGCCGTAAGCCCCGAGTCTCTATCCGTCTTAGTTCCCGAGATATCGCCATGGGTAATTTATAGAAACTTCGACGAAAATCCAAAAAAAAAAATTGTTTCACCCCGAAACGAAATTTGGACGCCCTAGGGGCATATCTGAGGAATATACGCATTTCATGCCTCATTCAACGTCTATCAACATAGGAATCAATGCGACTTCGGTCCCGAATTAGCCGCCTGCTTTCATTAGTCACGGTCCATCGCTAACTATAGACACGACCCGCTGAACAGATATAGAACACCGCAAACACTTCTCACGCTATAGTCACGGTTCGGTTAACACCGCACCTCCGGGTTATAGGTCTATAAATAGACGATGAACACCGCATCTTCAGGCTATAAGTATGGCTCCATAAATAGACCATAACCTCGACCACCGCAAAAAGCTACAGACACGGTCCGCTGAACAGACATAAAACACCGCAAGCACCTCAGGATATTGTCACGGCCCGGTGAACAGACGTTGACCTACAACCCCTTGGGCTATGTTCATGACACTATAAATAGACGAACACCGCACGACTTCGACCTATTTATGACGTCACCTCCACCTACTTATGACGTCATCGGCTTCCCGGCTTCTCTGCGCTCGAACCGGCCATTTACATTCTACTCCTCAGATACAACGACAATAGCATTCGAGGCTGCGGTACACCTCAAATCGTACAGGGCAGTTAAGGTTAACCCTATCAAGCTGCTATCTAAATACGCGAGTACACATAAAATGGAAATATAAGGAACTCATTGGTTTTGTTGGGCTCGTGCTTTGTACAGTGGTCATTCGACCTTCAATTCTAAAACTTTATCATTCAGTAACTTTGCAGTTGAAAATCTGGGAAGACTGTCATATAAGGAGAAATCCAGTTAATTCCGGGTTTTTTCTCAAGATTTCAGTTACAGCGATTGAAGTCGAAAGTTCGCATGGTATTAGAACTCTATGAGAAATATGAAATATCTAAAAAAAAAAAAGATTTGTCAGAAGCCATGTCGTTCAATTTTGCAAATTGTCCTGAAAAAAAAGGTCTGAAAAAAAAATAAAATAAAAAATAAAAGAATCGTCTTGTCCCTAATAACTTGCCCGATTGACGCAAAGGTTGAAATACTTTGTCTGTTCTGGATGGTGGGAAGGCCTCCTTCCATACAGTTTATCGGATAGTGTGTATAAACAATGCATATATGTATAATTTTAAAGGTATGAAATTGAATGGCTAAAAAAATATGATATAACATTCGGTAGATATATTGCTAGAGGCGGTTTGTGAACTTCTTCAACCGTAGTACCAGTGAAAATGAATTAAAAGATTCTACATAAGCAACATGGACTCACTTGTCCTGCAATGTTATTAATTTACATAACATTTAAAAAATAGCCTTCAAATTACCTGAATAGGAAGTAGATATTTCGCTAGCATGGCAAATGCGGTTATAGGAACCCAGCAACAAGCAGACATTCGATATATTTACTGTAGCAATGAACGATCCAAAATAACAGCATTTCCCCTAACTCTCAGAAGAGCTTGCGGCAAACGAAAATTCTGCGTAATGATAATTAACGAAACTTCGGGCTTAGATAAGTTCTTAGTGAAGAGCGGATAGTTATGTTTAATATTCGGGTATATCGTCGTCAATATCGAGTAAAGCTTTTGAAAAGTAGAGAATACTATGCATATATTTATATTATGGAACATAAATACTAGTCCTGCTTAGGACATTCATAAGTTAGATCAACTATCATCAGAGTAACAGTACAACTCACTTCCTCTAAATATGGCTTAGTTCGTTTTCTCGCGAGCACAAATTTCCTGACCGAACCTGCGGTTAAATACAATATTGAGTATAGTGGGTCACTGCGATGTGGAAATATAACATAACAAACTATATTTGCTAGGAGAATCTGAAAGCCGTTGTGATAATCCGGAAGAGAAAGTGAAATACTCTTCCAAAAGCAGACCACTCGAATATTCACACCGTGTTTAATTTATAGTACCTGCTTCAGTTGACTGGGTGTACGATCCCCTTCCCAGATCATCAACACCGTATATACACAGGAAGTAGAGTCGGGTCGAAATAGTGTGTATCAACAAAAGTAACTAACCAGAAATTAACGAACGACAGTCAAGTTAAGTTACAAGCGTCTAGTCCGTCATTCATGATTCAGCCGTCGTCCATTAAAGAATATCCGCGCCCATAATCCAAAGACCTATTCCATATTCCATATAACAGTATTAGCACCAAATTCAAAAAGACAATCATAGTATACATAAACATAGGCTTGTTTCCTGCAAGAGAGAAGCGGTCAACAGTTTTCAATGATGCCGGCAAG
>JAVTVY010041895.1:0-18318 GCA_036873755.1 Hanleya hanleyi | reverse complement strand
CGATCTCGCACAGACAGCGTACAAGGTCAGGGTCCGCACCGCGTACAATGGTTCGGACTAACTCGAGTGGGGCCGTCTTCAATACACGGAGCGTGGGAGCGTGCTTCCGTACTCGCGCAGACATCCTGTACAACTAATGCTAGAACCCACAACTCTGCCCTTTTTATCCACCTCACAGACAAAGTCAACCCTGCTGTAGTATTCATTCTTTTTATTATTCCCCATCATCAAACACACAGACCCCAGCTGGGGGCGCCACTGTGGGTGTGTTTACATTATTTTTGCATGTACACGTGGTAGGTCTCTCCGGGAAAGATGCCGGTCCGTAGTCGAAGGTGGTCGGGGGTGGCTTGCTTGAGGTCGAACAGCATATACCCGTGCTGAGGGGTTGTGGCATCTTTAAAGGCTTCCAACGCAAACGGTGTGCGGCCGGGATACCTCTGTCTCGCCAGGTGCAGCAGTTGAGTGGTATCTCTCGGGTTTTTGAAGACCACCAGGTAGTGGGCATTTAAGCTGATATTCCGATGTTCTTTGTTTTTACTGAACAGATTCTGCACAATGTAGATGATGCTGAGCCGTCGATGATGGCTGCCTTTGGTAAAGAGTTGGGTGACCCGTGCATCCGTCTCCGCCATGAGATCATCCAGAACCACCAAGGTGTCGGGTTCCAAATCGGCCAGGTTGGGTAGGCCTTCCACGAACGTGATGTGGGGCATTGCTGCATACGCTTCCTGCCATTCTCCGTAACACCACACGACTCAGGCAATGGGTGGAGTGATCATGCTGTCGGCGTGTTGAAGGAGCTTCCTGACGAAGTGCGTTTTGCCGGAGCCCGTCGGTCCTGCGATGACGCAGGTGAAGGGATGCTGCCACCGAGGGTCCATGGTTTGAGGTCTATCCGTTGTCGTGGTAACCCGCTCTTGTAAATTTCGTACGAGTGAACTGGAGTGGTGGTGGGTACAACGTCGGTCGTCGTTTGCTCGCTTTTCAGGGATGATGATGATGATGGATGAGTAGTCGTCGTAGTACGGGTGGTCGTGGTGGGGTGGATGTAGGGGAGTAACTTGAAGGCTGGAGTAGACGTAGGGGTCTGCGTTGAGACGTGCCGTACCCTTGACGTCCGGGTGGGTGTAGGTTGTGGGGTGGTGGTGGTGGTGGTCACTGATGCAGAACGCAGGGTGTTGAAACAGGATATCACGTAGGATAAATCGTAGAACACACCGGTAAATAACGTACCCAGAACTACGACTAGACACAACACAGTACCGATTTGTGCTTTTCGTGTTCTTAACAGTACGGGTAGACGACGTGTACTCTCCATGGTACAGTCCTACACTGAAGGCAGGGGGGTGATAGGCGTTAGCATTTATAGACGTTTCATGTCACGGCCGGACACCCAGGAATTAAAGGAACGAGGCCAACCTTGCCATTTGACGAAATGATAGGGAATGCCACGTCGACGTTCCGTTTTCAAAATCTTCTCCACCGTATAGTAGTCTTTCGGTGTTTTCACTATGGGTTGTAATTCTGTCTCGTAAAACGTGCCTTGCAGTCTCTCGCCTTGTAGATCTTCCAGTTGATAGACGTGGGGTTGTCGAGGTTTATGGCGCACGATGACAAAGTGTTCATCACTCCAGTTGGGTAAATAGCCTTTCTCAAATTGGCCTTTCACTTTACTGATCCGTACCGTATCTCCCCGTTTGTAACGGGGTGCCGTCAAGGGTGGACTGGAAGAGTACAGCGTAGCACGGACTTGATGTTCGTTCCGTTCCGTCACAGTCCGGGGGGCTCGCTGGATACTGCGATGATATGCCCGATTGTAGCCTTGCACCAGTTGAGGGAGTACATCCAGGTAGCGTCGCGTGTTTTGAGCTGTAAAATATTTGTACATCCGGCCTTTGAAGGTGCGATTAAAGCGTTCCACTACCGAGGCTTTCGTCTCATTGTACGTGTGAAAAAAAAATACCTTCTTTTTCTTAAGAAAGGCTTGAAAGGGTCGGTTGAGAAATTCTGTGCCTTCATCTGTTTGTAAATACAGAGGTTTGCGCCCCGTCTTGAAAATCTGCTGAAACGCGGCTATGAGATTCTCTCCTGTTTTGGTACGCACGGGTAGGACCCAGGCATATTTCGATAGAATATCGATACAGGTTAATATGTAGCGGTATCCATCATTTTGAGGTGCAAATCGACTCATGTCCACTAAATCCGACTGCCATTGCGCGTCGATCCCTCCCACAATGACACGGTTACGACGAAAATGACGTCGGACAGCTCGATGTAGACTGTACGTATCTTGGGTTTTTAACCAGTCTCGAACTTCACTTCGACTGATCCCTGGGGCCGCTCGAGTCAATGCCCCCACACCACTATAGGCAGCTGCACTCGTTGGATTATAATACAAATCAGTTAATACTTGGTCAATTTCCTTGTTCTCCCGCCGCTGCCGCCCCATCACGCACTTCGTTGGTCTCCGTCCCAGGTCCGTCGATCTCTTCCCGGGGTGATACTGAGTTCGCCTTCCCGTCCGTCTCGTCCCAGGGTGATACTGACCCTCTAGCCGCTCTGCATTCTATACATATAGGCCTTTTTTTTACGACTGTAGGAGAAGCTGGTTTACAGAAACAAAATTCTGCTAGTCTTTCACCCGGTTCAGCGAACGCCTCTTCTATAGCACGAACCCACGCTAATTGTTCAGGGGATCGATCGTCCGGTGATAATAACTGGTCGACAATAGGCATTATTGTCTTGAAGGCTGCCCACAGAGAGGGAGTTAGGCTGATACTCCGCTCATCTTTATACCGACCTAGCCGTATACAGTGGGGTCGTAGGAAATAGACGTACATGGCATTATCCAGGTGAACGATCTCTCCGTTCAATTCCCCGCTGATTACCCGTTTAAACTTATTCCATCCATCACGCTGTAGTGTCACGGGATTCCATAGCATTTCTGCGGGGGTCCAATAAATAGATAGAGCGTCTTGCGCCAGTTTTATTTTATCCGCATACACATATAAGCGCACAGTGGGTGTAAGAGGCAGAATGGCTCGTAGTGGTAGCGACATGCTTGCTTGCTCTCTATGTCCAACTGATACACACTCTGTCTCTTTCCCTGGTATTTATACTATTCTGTGAGAGGCGGGTCGTGTGCAGAGAATATTTTATCCACCACAGGCACACTGTGTTGTAAAGCCGTCCATAGTTCGGGATCGAGTGTAAATCCGCCTCGTTTGAGAGAGATCAATCGGGCAAAAAAAGGGCCGCGAAAAATGTATACATCGTGATCCAGGTAGATAGTATTTCCATTCAAATGACCGAATAACACACGTTTCAAGGTCGTCCAGCCTTTGGAAGATAATGTCACACGGGCGGGCTCAGGTGAGCCCCAGCAACGGGAATCATCGTCAATAAGTTCCAGGCGATCTGGGTATATTATAATAGTACATCCCGGGGTTAACGTACGAGTCATGATCGATTGAGTGTGCGGATAGAGTATATCGTCCACGTCTGTAATGACAGTTTTCAGCGCCGCCCATAATGCTGGCCAAAGCACAATCCCGTGACCGCCACACTCCTCTAATCGGGGGAAAAATGAAACTTCTCTACTCCGCCGTAGATACACATTCACACCGACAGGCATAAAATCGACTTCGGGTTCTTTGGATTGTAAGACACGTGTCAATTGCCTCCACCCGTCCAGGCTTAAAATTAATTTCACCTCGATCGGGTGCTCTTCGATAAGGTGTAATTCATGTTGATATACAATAAGAAGTACCTTAGACGTGACTTGAAAGAACGCGAGCTCTTTGCCCGGTGATGCCATACTGAACAATGATAAAAATATTAACCCCACACACATGTATATAGAGCGATTCTATATTTTTCATTGTTAACCCTATCTGGCCTGGGGAAAAAGAATGCTGGGAGCTGGTGTTAGTTGGGTGTGCTTTGGAAAGAAAAACGAGACCTCACAACCCTACCGCAAATGTATAGAAGTACGTTTCCCAGGATGGTCCTATACCTCCATACCCCATATAGGCATTTTCCCGTAATTTAGGATAAAGTCCGTATTCCGTATTTTTTCAGGAAAATTTTACATACACCCACCCTGGAACTAGGGGAAGATAACTCTGTTGATAGACAAGCCCCGTTAAGCCCGGCGACCTATATACCCCTCATACCCCATATAGGCATTTTCCCAGGTTTTTCGATAAAGTCCGTGTTCCGTATTTTTTTTCAGGAAAAATTTTACATGCAGCCACCCAGCCATCAAATACCCTTCACCTAGGCTTCACGTTGATACCTCACTCGACCCCATTCGACCATTAGGGGCTCCCTAGATGCCAAAACGTCTATTTTCATGCCCTTGGGCCACCGCGCATGCGCAGAAGGCCGATATGTCAACCCCACACCCAGCCCATTAGATGCCCCTTCACATAAGCTTCACTTTGATACCTCACTCGACCCCATCGGACCCTTAGGGGCTTGCCTAGCTCCAACAAGGCTATTTTCATACCCTTCGACCACCGCGCATGCGCAGAAGGCCGATAGTTCAACCCCACACCCAGCCCATTAGATGCCCCTTCACATAAGCTTCACTTTGATACCTCACTCGACCCAATCGGACCATTTTATGTAGGGACTACTTTTTTCCGAAACCGAATTACCGCCAAAACCACGGCCAAACCGCATCACCGCGCATGAATACATTTTTTTTTTTTTTTTTTTTGCCGGAACTTTTTTTGTTTTTTTTTCGTGGAGGTGCACTCATTGGGGATCGGGAAAGTGGAATGCTGGGGATCTGGAAAGTGAAAATATGCAAATGAGGACCGAAAACAAGTGCAATTGGCCACCATCTTGAAAACCGACTACCCCTAACATACAAAAAACAAGCCGCCATCTTGAAACACACACACACAGCCGACTATAAATAACGTGTATGTTCACATACGACAACAACCACCTCGACTGCAGACACTGAAACAAGAGCACGATGCCGACACACAGATGAAATATCACGCCTCAACGAACAAATTATCGACATGAGGGGAGCGATGTTGGGAATGGAAACCACAATGGCGGGACTGGAAGAGGAAATTGCCAGACAAAAGAAACTACGACATAATGAAGAAAAAATCAAACAATGTAGCATCTGCACGAATGAAGAAAGCTTATACGCGGTTCTACCCTGTGGACATCTGTGTATGTGCAAGGATTGCTGGATCCAACTGACGTGTGAAGGAGCCCTATGCCGATGCGTTGACGCCGGAGAGGTGCATTTGAAGATAAGATGTCCCCTATGTCGAAAACATATAGGAGGCGTGAAGCGAATATTCCGCGCTTAAAGTGTGTCGTATCACACTATCAAAGGCCCTTTTCAGGGCCAACCCATCTTTCCGAAAGAGAAACTTCTTTCATAAGCACACCCAACTTAACACAAGCTGCAATCATGCTTTTTTCCCCAAAAAAAAAAATTTCGTACACAAGGTCAAAAATTTTTTTTGAGGTAGCGGGTCGAGTGAGGTATCATATTGAAGCTGACGTGAAATGCTTCACATTGATACCTCACTCGACCCGATTGGACCACTAGGGGCTGCCCTAACGCCAAACATCAATATCAACATCAATCAACATCAATCTTCAAAATACCTTTAGAGGTGCCCCTAGTGGACCAATCGGGTCGAGTCCGGTATCATTGTGAAGCATTTCACGTCAGCTTCAATTGGATACCTCACTCGATCCACTACCGCCAAAATAAAAAAAAAAAAAAAATAAAAAATCAAACTTCGTACACAAGATGTTGATATCGATGTGCAAAATAACCTTTTTGGCGTTAGAGGCGTCCCTAGTGGTCCAATCGGGTCGAGTGAGGTATCAAATTGAAGGTGACGTGAAGGAGCATCTGATAGACTGGGTGTGGGCTTGAATTAGGGTAATTCTGCGCATGCGCGAAGATAATATGAAAAATATCAATCTTCAAAAATAGCCTGTTTGAGGTTAGAGGCGTCCCTAATGGTGCAATCGGGTCGAATGAGGTATCAAATTGAAGGTAACGTGAAGGCGCATCTGATAGACTGGGTGTGGGTTGAACTATCAGCATTCTGCGCATGCGTAATCTTCAAAACACCTTTTTTGGAGTTAGAGGCGCCCCTAGTGGTCCAATGGGGTCGAGTGAGGTATCAATCTGAAACATTTCACGTCAGCTTCAATTTGACACCTCACTCGACCCACTACCTGCAAAATAAAAATAATCCTCGCACACCAGGTTTTGCTATCGAACTGCAAAATAACCTTTTTGGTGTTAGGGGCGCCCCTAGTGGCCCGATGGGGTCGAGTGAGGTATCAATGTGAAGGTGAGATGAAGGGCCATCTGATGGACTGGTGTGGGTTGAACTATCAGCATTCTGCGCATGCGCAAGAATGGAAATAGACGTTTTTTGGAGCTATTTGACTATTAAAAAGGAAAAAAGAACACATTTTTTTCAATTTTCTACATACCGAAAATTGTATAAGTCCAAAAGACGACGATCACGGTGAAAACAATGGCGTATGGTAGGCCAGTGTCGTTGATAAATGCCCCTGACACGTGCATCTTCAGGCAAGACTTCAACCGGAGGTGCGGCTGGATCGAAGGGAAAATCTGCTCCACGTCTCATGCTTTTCGTCTCATACAAGCGGATAGGCAAGCAAGGCAGGCAGGCAGGCAGGCAGGCAGGCAGGCAGGGAGACAGGTCAGGTAAGTCAGATTGAATACACCCTCACCCTAAAAATGGACTCCTTTTATAGCCCATTGAACCTCATTTGCATATTTTCAGCGGATCACAGGCCGCCATCTTGAAAAACGACCACCCCTCACACACAAAAAACAAGCCGCCATCTTGAACACGACACACACACACACACACACAAACCCCCCTCTGGAAAACGACCCCAAAGACCTCATTTGCATATTTTCAGGGACAACAAGGCCGCCATCTTGAAACCAACCACCCCTAACCCACAAAAAACAGGCCGCCATCTTGAAAACAGTGGGGAAAAACCCAGAGACCTCATTTGCATATTTTCAGAGGGGACAACAGGCCGCCATCTTGAATCCGACCACCCCTAACCTAGAAAAAACAGGCCGCCATCTTGAAAATAGGCAAATGAGGCGCGAAACAAGTGCAATTGGATGCACCTACAAAAACAAGCCGCCATCTTGAAGCCGACCACCCCTAACCTAGAAAAAACAAGCCGCCATCTTGAAAATATGCAAATGAGGACCGAAACAAGTGCAATGGGCCGCCATCTTGAAACCGACCACCCCTAACCTAGAAAAAACAAGCCGCCATCTTGAATAGTACCAATGCACCCAATGACCTCGGGACAACAGGCCGCCATGGCCGCCATCTTGAAACCGACCACCCCTAACCTAGAAAAAAAACAAGCCGCCATCTTGAAAATATGCAAATGAGGAAGAGCGAAACAAGTGCAATTGACCGCCCTACAAAAAAAGGCCGCCATCTTGAATCCGACCACCACTAACCTAGAAAAAAAAGACCGCCATCTTGAAAATATGCAAATGAGGCGCGAAACAAGTGCAATTGACCTTGACCTACAAAAAAAACAGGCCGCCATCTTGAATCCGACCACACCTAACCTAGAAAAAACAGGCCGCCATCTTGAAAATATGCAAATGAAGGGTGAAACAAGTGCAATTGGCCGCCATCTTGAATCCGACCACCCCTAACCTAGAAAAAACAAGCCGCCATCTTGAATATACCCAATGCACCCAATGACCTCATTTGCATAAAACTCATTAACAGGCCGCCATCTTGAAACCGACCACCCCTAACCTAGAAAAAACAAGCCGCCATCTTGAAAATATGCAAATGAGGACGAGCGAAACAAGTGCAATTGACCTTGACCTACAAAAAAACAGGCCGCCATCTTGAATCCGACCACCCCTAACCTAGAAAAAACAGGCCGCCATCTTGAAAATATGCAAATGAGGCGCGAAACAAGTGCAAGTGTCCTTGACCTACAAAAACAGGCCGCCATCTTGAATCCGACCACCCCTAACCTAGAAAAAACAGGCCGCCATCTTGAAAATATGCAAATGAAGGGTCAAACAAGTGCAATTGGCCGCCATCTTGAATACGACCACCCCTAACCTAGAAAAAACAAGCCGCCATCTTGAATATACCCAATGCACCCAATGACCTCATTTGCATAAAAGGCCACGCCCACTCATTTGCATAAACTCACGCATGCGCACGCCCACAAATGACGTCATCGCGCATGCGCAGTGAGGCACTTTACGTGACGGATACCGGCTACCTACTACTGCCGCTTCCCATTCGGATTTCGCGGCCCATCAACTCAATGTTTTATTTGAATTTCGCGGTACATTACTTTGTTTATTGAATATCTTTTCCAGCGCTAAATATATAAATAAATAATAAATAACAATGAGAGATTAGTAGGAGATATAAATAGAAGTAAATAAGAATCGCTATATGTACAAGTTCGTAAGTCTCTTTTTGGTTTTTGGTTTTCATATTGCCGCATGACGATGGGTCAAGAAATATACCCTATGCATGACAACAAATCGAAGCCAGTCTGATTTCGCCATCCGGGTATATATTTTACGTCCTATTGTTAAGAATCATGATTTAACACCACTTTTATAATTAGAAAACCACAGTTCATTGTTTAACCAACTCGTCGTTGTCTAAGGGCTAAGGGTTACTGTTATAGCCTTATAATAAATAGCTTAGTTTCCATTTGATGATGCTTTAACGCCTACTGTTTTTGTTCACAGCTTTCTTAATCTAACAGCGGGAAATGGATAAACACGATCTTAGAACACTGATCAATTAATTGGATATAGTTCATCTAAACAAACATTTATCAGCAAGTGAAAAGCTAATTACGAATAACATAAGAATGAAGTCACAAGTTATTTATTTATTTTAAACTTGAGCCCTTGTAAATAACTTAAATGGACACTGAATTGCCCTCAGCGTGAAATTTAAATAAATCACTGAGTTGATGTCCGAGTTTTGTCTGGTTTTCGGTGAAAATTTAACAAAGAAATTTATGACGACGTTACTATAGGAATGACAGCAATCTAAAGAAATTATGCGATAAACTTGCATCTGTTTGTAGAAAATAGCGAAAAATGGAGAAAGATAATAAAAAAATTTAAAACGATAAAAAAAGTAGCTGGTGTCCACTATTGGCCACCGTATGTAACAGAGCTTGGAGTGTGTATCAGGGTACAAGATGGCAGGCTGTATGTCCTATTTCGAGTGAAAGTCAATGTATCAGCTTTCTGTGTTTAACAGTCGGGAATTCGGTTAGATCTTTGGAGTATCGCGTCTGATCTGATTCGGGTTTAATACTTCGTATCTGAACTTTCTTTCCTATGAAGTTGTCACTCAGGGCACTGTCTTTTTTTGCTTTTTATTTCTTTCTTCTTGTTAGCTTCATGGGATAGAACAATGATACGATGAGGGCAGCTAAATTTGGGTTATTGACTCCAGAAAACGGGTGACCACGGAGGATCGTTGGCGGTAAAGTGTAATTAGACAATTAAAGGCTAGCGTCATCTTGAACCACGCCTCTGATAGGGCTTAGGGTCATTTTTCAAAATTACCGTTACAGGCCGGATAAAAGCGCCATATTTTGCATGATGCTTCCTTAAGGGCTACTGATAATTTTCAGCCTAGGAGCCCTCTTGACTTTCCTTTAGAATTCACGTCAAACACAGAAATCCAAGATGGCCGCCACAGATGATAAAATATCGATTTTCTTGCTCTCTGTGTCTTAGGAAGGCCAAATTGCTATCAAATTATGGCTTGCTGAGGTGTTTGAATCCGATTTGTTACAAATATACACATTACCTATAGCTAATTATTACCAGCAACTGAACCCTACTCAGAATCGGAATATTTTGAGTATATTAATTGCATTCTTGGGACGATGTGGGGAGGGGTGTTCTCTACCTATCTATTTTCGTTACTCCCCGGGCTAGAGGACTGAAACTTTCTATACTATATACTTTGACCAACGTCTACCATAAAATGCTTTCAAAAAAAGCAAGATGACCATCATGATGACATCATGGTGACGTCATCTGGTCGGAAGACATTTTTCCGCCGATGTTTTTTTCAACGATTTTTCTCTAAAAATACCAGTGCGATGGAGAATGATTATTTAGGCAAAACAAATTAATTTTATGCACTTGTGGGCAAGAAATGTAATAAATAATGGACGGGAAACAATGACAAATGCTACTTTCTAAGGGCACCTCATTGCAACCATTTTGAATTTAGCCATGATCTACACTCAGATGTAGACGACCGACCAAGGACGCCAAATGTAACTTTTGATGTTAAAATGGGTACCCATGCTAAACTAGTTCTTTGTGTGGTAGGGTTCAAGGTGAAAGGGAACAATATACTATGGAATATTATATTGAGCTAATTTTTAGCCCATTTTCATAATTGTAGTGATTAACCATCACGCGTTAATTCAAAATGGCAATCATGTGGGGTTACCCATCAGTCACACCTCTACAGTTTGTTCATATAATATGCGTTATTCTCTGATCATTGTGAAAATTTGTTAACATCAGTGGATCTCACATCAAAGTCTAACTCCTTACACCTATTTAGAATCTGTTTGCATAATTTTCAGCTCAAAATATGATGGTTTAATTCAAAATAGCGAACCTGGGGTATTCTGAAAATCACACTTTTCCATGTTGCTCGAGTAGTTCAAAGCATTATTCTTAGCTCACTGGGCAAATTTATCAAAACCGAGGGTTCTCTATGCATAGCCTTATATCTTCTGTCCGTTTTTAATCTATTTACATATCCCTATGATCCATATTTGATGGTGAAATTCAGAATGGCGGACATATGGGGTCATCTGAAAATCAAACGTTTCATGTTGTTCGTATAGTTCAAGCCATTATTCCTAGCTCATTGTCCAAATTATCGAAACCGAGAGATCTCTGACCATAGTGGAATATCTTGCCCCCATTTCGAATTTCGAATCTATTTACATATGCCTGAGATTTTATGGTGAAATTCAAGATGGCGGCCATATGGGGCCATTTGAAATCAAACTTTTTCATGTTGTTCATATTGATCAAGGCATTATTCTTGATCTCACATCATAGCCAAATATCTTGTGTCCATTTTTATCTAATTGCTTGTCTTCAGATTAAAAATGCTGGTTAAATTCAAGATGGCGACTACAAGGAGCCATCCGGAAATGCCTGATTTTTTTTGATGTTACTCGTATAATGCACTTTTAGATAAGGTAAAAACTTGTTCAAATTGAGCAGAGTAACACCATAGCTTATCACATTTTATTCTGTTGGCATAATCTTCAGCTGAGAATACAATTGTTAACTTCAAAATGATGACCACGTGGGTTCATATTGGACTTTTTTGCATTTTGCTTGTATAATTCAAGGTATTGTGTTTATATGGAGTTGAAATAAACAATTTCTCAAAGCCAAGTCTATTCACAATACAGATCGATCTGTCTATTTATGGACCTAGTTTGGCTCTATTCCTATAATCATCAGCTGGAAAAATAATTCAGGAATTCAAGATTGCAGACATAGGGTCATCCAAAACTCTTGCTCAATTTACTCAATGTTACTCGTCAAATTTTACGGTTAAAATCAAATGCCCCTTTTGTACTATTCTCTGTATGCGCATGCGCAGATGGACGGTATTTCCACTACATACCAGTCGGACTGTATGACACATCATCTCACACGACCCATTGGGACCACGGATGATCCACCTAGACACCAAAAGGTACGTCCCACATCTGCCTATGCACCACACTTGCGCAATCAGAATTTTTCAGCGAAATTCATCCAATATTAAACCTCGGGACACCTCCATCGTACTTCACAGCATGAGACAGAAAAAATATCCACGGGTGGGTTCCCAATGGGCCTATTAGCTGGACATAGAAATTTGTCGGGGACCCCCCTCTAGTACTTGAGATGTATCAGGGTATGTTCAACCTTTCCTGTTATACTGACTCGCGACCAATTGGATAAAGTGCCAGCCTTTGGCGTCCGCATTGCTGGTTCTACTCCCACCAGGGTCATGGGGATTCCCCTTCTCCCTGGGATGTAGGTTGACTATCTGAGATCAAGCTCTCCGTATCAGTAGATAGACTCTCAGCAGTCTCTGTTTCGGTATCAGTCGGTGGACTATCAGCAGTCTAGAAGTCTATTGCTATGTATGGGGATTTTCCTTCTCTCGCTGGCCAGAGAGCCTATAACATATATGGCTAGAACATTGACGTGGCAAGATAGGATTGATCTCTAAGATGAATTACCCTCCGGACATTACCGGAGATGACCGAACATTCCCAAAGATTCGCAGTAATTCAAGCGGATCGACTGCTCCATTAACATTGACGTGACTGGGAAGCCAATTCACATTGACTGGGGACTGCATCATCACCGGAAGTGATCTTTGATCCGGACGTGGCCTCAGAACGGAAGTGACCTTTGACCCGGAAGTGACCTTTGATCCGCAAATGACATCAGCTTCGGCCACATGACGTCATCAGCCTCAGCCTTAGTGCGCGTGAATTTCACCGTATATACTACTCCAATATCTCGAAATTCGTCCTCCAGCGGTAAAAAGTAAATGCAGTTATGGTAGTGTATTGGAAGCATTGCTATGCATGCCCAAAACCAGGTTAAATCGCCCCAGAACGTTTACTTTGGAACTAAGTGTCTCCTAAAATCCAAGATTTTATCATATATGTCGGCCATCTTGGATTTTGGAAATTCCGAAATATTCAGGAGGGCTCCTAGGCTAAAATTGAATAATAAGCATGAAGGAAGCTACTTGCCAAATTTGATGCTTTTATCCGCTCTGTAACGGTAATTTCGCTAAGCCACCTGACTATGAAGTTCAATGCGTTGCCTCTAAGATCTATTGTTGTTACAAGAGCGAATCCCCCATATAAATGCCCTCAAATATAGGAGTAAACAAAATGATCTTTGTTATCGTTGCACACAACTGACTTTTTCCGATGTAAATGTCACAAATCCTTTGTTTCTTCTAATTATTCAGACGGCAAAATTTCAGGCATCTGCAGAGAGAAATTCTGCCAACATTTTACTAATTTCTTTTCAGTTCTCGGGATAAATAACATCCATGTCACAGTATTTAGTCTCAGTTGACAAAAAGATATTTTTTTGCTTCCAAGTCTAAAATGCTGTTCGAAAAATTAGAATAAATAGGGTAGGCGAAAAGTATCCATAATTCTAAATATTTTCAGGAGAAATTACCAATGCTTTGAGATGAGGTAGATATGCATTCTAAAGTATTAAAATTGCCTCTGTCCATGGCCCAGAGTGCTTCCCTTTCGCTGTATTGGCACACCATCTGGCTCTATCGCGTTGTGTTCGCGTGGTGTACACCATTCGGCAGTAAAGTGTTTGGGTTGTTGGGGTTATAAGCATGCAAGAAACACCAATGTCAAAGCAATGAAAAGCAAAGAAACATTGAGACTTTTCTATATAAATATTCTTTTTATTCATTTTCATATTATGAGTTGCATTCTGATCATAATAATTCAATAAACCAGGTAGGTAGATAATCATGAAAACCGATTTTATAAACTTATATACATTCTACTGCCATATTTCAGTTGTCACTCTCTATCTTTTCAAGATGACGTTAGCCTTTAATAGTCTAATTTCTGCCAAAGGTTCTCCGTGGTCACCCGTTTTCTGGAGTTGGTAACATAAAGTTACCTGACCTCATCATGTCATTGGTCTATCCCATACAGCTACCAATACCAACAGTGATTTAGCCAAATTATTTCTCGAAAGCAAAACGCTGACGGACGGACAGAATGTCTTTGACTATGATTATTCAATCCCTGTATAACAGGACTACATACAACGTGGATGACATAAAGTATATATTTTACTTCAAGTGTATATGTACAAAGGAGAGCACTTATATACATAACTCATATATAATATAGACCGTCCACATACTTTTATAAAATATCGACTTGAAAATAAATGAACAGGCATATAAACACAGAAAGCACTAATAGTATATCCGGTACAATTTAGTCTTCATGGACAGGCTTCCCGATCTTGGACGTTGAAGTTTCTCAACGTGTATTTATGAAACAGTCTTTGGGCATTGGTTATAACCTTAGTTCATACACTTTTAAAATCATTGCAGATTAACCATAACTCATGACCTCTTTCTATTTCATTTGACGGGTTTCATTTTACCTATACACTGGGAAAATACCGACAAGGGACACAAATTGTTTTTGTTAATTTGGGTATTTTGAAAAAAATAGCGCTGGTCGTTGAATCAGCGGTACATTAGGCTTGTATAAAATGTGTACATGAGCAGTGTGACTAACGTCACAGGACCTACGAAGTAGAGTAGGAATTAGGACTCGAACGCGAACTGAACTCTTGGAAATCCCCACCCCCAGTTGAAATCCTGCCTATATTAAGATGGGCACCGCCCAAGTCAGAATCGCCAGTGATTTTCATCAAAAATCACCCGAAATTTTCATCAAAAGTAGGTCAGCTCAGAACTTGTTGGTAACAGTCTTCTAATGCGCCTTCATTCCAAAATTAAATAACGATCGCCGATTTAATTTTACAATTTTTTAACTAAAGGAAACAGATTGAATAATAAAGGTTCAGTAGATTTCAAGCTTTATGTGTGAAAATACATTTACATCTCTTTAATGGTTTTCAGTGCCCTTGTCCAGGATCAAAACAACTTTTTGAATCGCATTATTTTCCCAACAATACAGCAAATTTTTATATATAGTACTATAGTAGAAAGGTGGCATTTATGTAGTTTACGGTAATTCAACTCAAGACCAACACCTTCTCTGCACAAGATCATAATGATTATATGTCATTCTCCTGAGCATAACCGGTACAAAGATGAATAAATAGCGTCTCTACATCACGTTGTTATCTAGATATATGAGACAACACATTTTGGGTATCGGCAATCTGATGAATGTATTATTCCGGTTTTCTTGTTTCGCATTATATTCTATGACGGTTGATCGGTGATTTTCTTCATTGATAAACATTAAACCACCTCAGCTTCGTTGTGTGAATCGGAATTGCATTGCTGTGACACACCAACACACTCAGTGATTCTGTATCCCCTAATCAAGGAATCAAAATGGATGAAGATTTGAAATGACAAGAAAAATTTAGACATGTTTTGTTTACACATGTAATTTTTTGTTTAAATTATATCCTAGTGTGATATATAACCAATATTCAAGAGGTACAAAAAAAACCTCAAAGTATGTGCTCATATTTTCACATCATGATCAAAGTTACTTTATCTAGTTAAATTCTACCCAAAGAAAATAAATTAAGACCCTTTAAACATGCCGTCATGGCTTTGTTTCACCCTCAGTAAACTTTTATCATTGTTGCTCACACAGACTAATCTGAAGGATGATACCACATCTTTCTTTCTTCTGCTGGGTTATTGCACCAGGCTGACTTAATTGGTTGATGTAGGATATTTCATCACCAGTGGGCAATTTGACCTGAATTTGAAGCCTAATGTGGTCTGTGATGAAATGTTTGGATGTGAAATAGGATACACGTTAAAGGCCACAGTTTACATATATCTATAACAATATACTGAATTGTGTGTATTGAGGCTGGCAAGTTGGTAATAGCAGTGTAGATAAATGCACTAACAAATGATGGAAAATTAGCATTTCCTATTTCATAAAAACAATTACGGATGGCATATCCCACCAGATTTTGTACTGTGTTATATACACAGTGAAGCATACAGCCAAGGGTTCCCGATGGGCATGACAGTGTACTCGCTGAGCCATCAATAAATAATAAAAAATATATAATTATAAATCAGAATTCGGTCAGCTCAGAACTTGCTGGTAACAATGCCCTAATGCACGTTCATGCCAAAAATCAAGGTTCTAATGTCAACGGTTCTCCTTATTTTGCCGACGAAAGGATTCGGATGGACTGACTGACTGACTGCCTGACTCACTCATTACCGGACAATTTGCGATCTGTAGCCTACTTCGTAGGAAAATAAAATTAATATTTCATCTGCTTGTATCTTTTTGACTCCGTTTCATACGTTGAAGACCCCCGCCCAGGTTGAAGATGATCGGCCTGTTCACTGTCCCGATTGTCGCCGTCGTTTCCGATAGCGTTACTGTAGAGGGGATCGACTTTCCGACGATATAGTCTATGGGCTTACGTAATATTTTCCAGATTTGTCATTTTTTCGGGTAGATTCTTGGCACTCATGTCTAAACACATCTAGAAAGTTCGCTGATTAAGAAAAGAATGGGTGCCAGTTTTTGCATTAACATTTGGGACCTCCATTTTGAATTTCAAAATGGCCATCATCGAAAATCATTTTTTAAACATAATTGCCAATTATTCATTCAAATGTCATCCAATATTTGTTTCATTTTATCTAAACTCTTATAAAGGGGCCAACCATTCATTGGAAACAAAATAAGAACACTATAAATACTCTAAATTAGCAAAAATCCAAGATGGTCACCAGATTTCAGGATTTGTTTACGTAGCCCCATATAGACCCATATAGTCCCATACTAGGGGTATAGGACCAATGTTTGTCCCACTGGGAAACGTACTTCTAGACATTTGCGGTATGGTTGTTTTGATTTGTTTTGTCTCGTCAAGACAAACATGATAGGAAGTGTCCCGGCACGAAACGGTGAAATTTTTGAAAAAAGTTTGAGGTCTGTCTATAGCCCCATATAGACCCATATACTGGGGTATAAGCCCAATGTATGTATAAATCCATACTGGGTGGACGTGTTGGAGTCTAGGTGAGTCCCTGGTGGTCCAATGGTGTCGTATGAGGTCTTATTTTGAAGCTCTCATGCAGGAGCACTTGACTACACTAATAATTCGTACGTTGTCAATAATCGGCGCATGCGCAGCCTGGCCGTAGTATAGAAAGCAGGCATTTTTAGGGGTGTGTGTGGGTGTGTTTGGGTTAGAGATGGGCTATTCACGGTTCGAATGGGTCGTGTGATGTTTAATGAAAACATTACAAATTCACTACTAAAAATAGCACAAAAATATATTCCGATATCACAACAGCGCCACAACAAAAACCCGGTACCCTGGTGGAACCCAGAGTGTGCAAAGAATATTGCGGCCAAAAAGAAGGCACTTAGAAAATTCAAAAAAAGTAGGCTCCAAAGTGATCACGCGAACTACAAGGAACTCAAAATCATAGCTGAAAAAGTGTCAAAGAAGCTAAATTCAAATGCTGGGAAGACTTTTGCAACACTATAGATACCAAAACCAATTCCAAAAAAGTATGGAACAAAATAAAAAATATACAAGGAAAGTTAACAAACACAGTCCCTGTACTGAACAAAACTAAAAAAACAAACAAGGAAAAGGCAGAACACCTCGCCGAATCTTTCGCTTCGAACAGTAGCGATAGCAACCTGAAACCAGAATTCAGAAAAATTAAGGAGGAAACAACGATAGAAAACGATTTGGACG
Source organism: Hanleya hanleyi (assembly GCA_036873755.1). Taxonomy (NCBI): domain Eukaryota; kingdom Metazoa; phylum Mollusca; class Polyplacophora; order Lepidopleurida; family Hanleyidae; genus Hanleya; species Hanleya hanleyi. Next base: position 737 of record JAVTVY010041895.1, on the reverse strand, counting down.
ATCATTTAGAAAACTATCTCAATGCAGACTTCAACATTAATGAATACCGCAAAGCTATACACTGTAAAAAAGAGAGCTCACCTGGTGAAGACAAACTAGGATACACGATCCTTAAACACCTACCAAATAAAACACAGAAACTAATTTTGAAACTAATTAATGTCAGCTGGCAGACCAAACAACTTCCAAGTAAATGGAAAACATCAATCGTTATTCCAATCCCAAAACCAGGTAAAGATCCATCAGACAGCAACTCTTACCGCCCAATTTCTCTCACTTCAAATCTATGCAAAATAATGGAAACCATGGTAAAAAATAGACTGAAATTTCATATGGAAAACAATAACTTATTAAACAAAACCCAAAGCGGCTTTCGTAAGAACAGGAGTACATTAGACCATATAGCCAGGTTACAACACTCAATAAAAAAGGGGAATGCCAAACATCAGTACACATTAGGTATCTTCCTAGACATAGAAAAAGCATTTGACCTTGTATGGCAGGACGGCATAATTATTCAATTAAGCAAACTTGGAATTAAGGGGAGAATGCAACACTGGATAAAAAACTTCCTAAACAATAGAAATTTTAAAGTTCGCATAGGAAACACCCTATCCACCGACCATGAATTAGACAACGGTACCCCTCAGGGAAGCGTCATAAGCCCCACCCTTTTTAACATCCTCATCAATGGCCTAGCCAATGAAATTGACACCAAACACCCAGAAGTAGAACAG
>JAVTVY010041894.1:0-19420 GCA_036873755.1 Hanleya hanleyi | reverse complement strand
GTACCCGTATTGAACATCTACTTGACAAGGTTTATGGAACGAATAATCACGCAATAACTTCACCGTGTTAATTATGTGTTCTGTTTGTTTTGTTAATAGTACATCTGTCGTTTGTACTGGTGGCACTTCTATATACTGGTACACTCTTAATATGCTAATGTTAGATTTAACATCTAGAGTGTTGGAGGAGGGAAAGGATTTAGAAAGTGTTGTATTTATGTCGATGTGTGTTTATTGCAGGAATGAGCCACATGGCTCCTCTCCCAGTCACATGTACAAAAAATAATAACAGAATCAAACCACTGACTGAAATAATATGACTGGCTTTATAACATATAAGTGTTAAATGCAACATTTTCAGCTGTTTTATCCAACACATAAAAGTGGTGAACACATCACTTTCCAAGTGCTTTCCCTCCTCCAACACTATAGATGTTAAATCCAACAGTGCTATATTGTACGAGAGTGTACATCTGTTCTGGTAGATCGGTGTTTCGTCTGCACACTGTCTGTGTCGCACTTTTTTCATTACACTTCATTTAAACATTCAAATTGGATTTAGGGTGACAATCTGGCAGATATTATCTGTGGTATCCTGTAATATTTCTGCAAAAAATAACTTCCTTTTGACCTTATCTGCTAATTGCAGCTGTAATTACGCCTTTCTATTTGATGCAGAAACTTTACAGGTTATGTATTAGATCTGAGGTTTCAATTTGATCTTTTAATAGTAATTTCATATTTTCAATACCGTGGTTGTATCCTCCGAGTACCGCGTCATCTAACTTCGGGTAGGGATTTTTTTACCCTGGAACGCTGACGACACGAGTGAGTGAGCGAGTGGGATTTAACGTCGTTTTCAACACTTTTTTTCAGTCATATCACGACGGTGCCAGAACACGAAAGTGTCCGCAGTTCCTATTATCCTAGACACTGATCAGCCCAGCCAGTACAGCACCCGGTCACTCATCCAAGTATTGACAGAGCTCAACGTTGCTTAACTTCGTGACACCGCTACACGATTCATTATGTCAAGATAGAATAAATACTGCTTTGTTCGTCAAGGAAAGAAGTGGAGGTAACTACATGTAGTTGATCAGATTTGACGCCAATCATCGACCAATGAAAATTTTCGTGAGAAACCGTGCGCTAATAATGGTTTCGGCATTAACCAATTACGAGGGCTGTTACAATCACATGTCTCAGTCTGTGTAAGTGATACAGACTTCCCAAGATTCAAAACTCAATTTTCTCTATAATTACTAATAAGATTTTATGACTGGTGTCAAGAAATTTCCGCATGCGACATTTCGGTAGCTTTCTTTCACAGTCTAATTTATTTAAGCATATAGATGTATAAATTTTTGCAGTGGTTGTCCAACTTTCAGATTCAGACAACAACAATTCGAGTGAAAGCCTTAGACAAACAGGCCTTGCAAATGCATGTGTATGTTACATCACTTAGACCTGTGTAACGAACAAAGTCGTCGCTTCATAGCCGAAATATTGCTGAACACGGCGTTCAATTTAATTCTCTCTCTCTTATAACGAGCAAAATACAGCCCAGATCAGTAGAATTATATATCAGTTAAAGATCAATCAAATAAATTAAAAGTTTAACCTTAACCAGCACGATCTTATACATGTAAAATATCTACAATACATGTATATCTAAGTACTTCAAAACTCATAATTGGCATCTTGTCCAAATATAACCGTTTTTCAAGCTACCGTCACGTAGTTGCAGGTGTGTACAAAAAAGGTACCGAAATGTCGTAATCTCTACTTTGTCTTGAAAAGTCGCATGCTAAAATGTCGCATGCCAAAATACCGCTTACCAAAATATTGCCCGCCGAAATGTCGCGTGCCGAGTCGAATGTGTCCTGAATTGTTCGGTAATGAATAAAATGGCGCTGCATTTGTGTTACCCTCAGAGCGAGGGTCCGTGTGCTGACTACCTGATACATCATTATACCATGGTCTTTGCGTGAACTGTCACAATCAGTGCGTAAAGCCACGTTTTCCCCAATAAACCCGCATATTTGATGTGTAATTTTGCTGGGACTAAATCCAGGGTGCATATACACTCTCAAAATGATTCATGGATTTCTCCAGAAATTTTCAGGGATTCATCAAGAAAACCAAAAACAATTTCCTGAATTTCAGCCACTTCACCATTGAATTAATAGAAAATGTCCTGGATTCCAGACAAAAAGCCCTGAAGATTGAGTGTTGGATGTATGGCTTGAATTCAATCCCTGGATCATTTTGAGAGTGTACGCTCATTAAATCACCATTGGTCCTATGCCCATTACTCTCTAAAAAAAAATTCACTCAAGTAAGAGTGGATATTAATCCCACTCGATACTTGAGTGAGATTTTCACTCAACTTGAGTTACTTTTCACTCAACTTGAGTTAAATGCACTCAACTTGAGTGACATTCACTCAAGCATAAGTGTGGAAATTCATCCCACTCAAGTTGAGTGAACTTGAGTGGTTTTAACTCAAGTTGAGTGAAAAGAGAATTAGAGAATAGTCTCCTTGTCCTCCAACCCCCAAACAGGGTTATCTCCCCTTCGTCCGGTCGATCGACTGGCAGAAGGAGAGATAACCCTGTTTGGAGGTTGCTTGTCCTCCTTCGTTTCAGGGAGGTATCTACGCGCCTCTTCGTCTCCAGGGCCGCAGAGGTGCTTTCGGATTACTACAGCCCAGAGTAAAGCGGTCTTATATGAATTGACTGAAAATGACTTCCACTGTCTCAATGGACTTCACTTGCAGTGGTAATGAGGCCCTTCGAAAACCTTAAAGATCGTGATCTCACGCGAGACCCGGATTCGAAATTGAAACTGATCTGGAGATTGGCCGTTTCAAAGCCCAAACGACCAATTGTGCAGGGGGATCTCGAAACCGCCAACAGACAGCGAACGGTATTTGACCAGGTTAGGGCAATCCCGCTCTCTAAAATGAAGATAAAAAAGGTCGTTTTTGCTCAATAAATCTGTTCACATAATGAATTTCAGCAAAATCCTCTTGAGGCGCACACAGATATATATAATATATTCGTATCAAATGGTAGTAAAAAAATAAATTGTCATCTATCTAATTTGCATAATAATAGGCCAAACATCTGTCGCGCTGTTTAAACAACATTGACTGGTTCTTTAAATGGCAAATTAATTTTAGGACATCGAACAATAGATACATTAATGCACCTTAAGTTTTGAAGCATTGGTTAAGAAGAAATCAAAAGTTATTGAGCAAAAACGACCTTTTTGACCTCCATTCTGGAGAGCGGGATCGCCCTATAAACCTGTTGACTGTTTGCCACACCAGCGCTCGAGGCCTAAATATACTGTTCAAAAGGCCTATGCAATCTGATTAAAACTCAAAACTTAATAACCGCTCCTATATCTGACATGTCGCTAATTAAAATCTGGGACAGTTCCTATAACAAATCCGTCAGATGAACTCCGAATCAAATAGTTTCCGGGTCAAATAGTCGCCCAATGAGACGCCTCGTAGCATGGCGTGACGGCTAATCTCCTAATCCTCGTTGTTGTTGCGATGCAGTTATGAACTGATTTTATGAAACAAAATAACCGTACCTATATATCCAGCAGTGCAAGAAATATCCCTTGATCTTTTCACCTGGTCTGTCATTGAAGAGAGGGGAGTAGTAAAGAATAGGAGCCATATACATCCATAGTAACCCGTGTGTGGAATGAGTCATGAATGAAGTTTTCCTCAAATCCTCACAATTGCAACCGTTTAACCTCCCCAAATGATTCTTTACTACTCTCAATATTGAATAGCTGGAAAACGGTTGCAATTTTGAGGATTTGAGGAAAACTTCATTCTTTACTACTCCCCGTCAGCCGCCTGCATGGGGGTTGGATTTTTCTGCGTCTCGTCCGTACACTCGGCAAAATAAAGATTTCTCGTAGCCGGTAGGAAGAACGGCTATACAGTGTCTTTTACCTGGGACGAATATTAAATATTATACTCGTCCCAGCTTTTACGTAGCATGGAAGAAAGCATCTGCAGTTGCTCCTGCTTTAATGCGGGCACGTCAAATTCTTCGATCTCGCCCTTGAACTTGGCCGCCACTGAATATAGGGCGTTTTCCATTTCGCGTAGTCGGCGTGGCCCTGGCAATGCCTTCATTGTGTACGTTCCATTTACTGTGCCGGAGCAATGCTGGCGTTGCCTCCAAATGGAAAGCGCCAATACGCACCTCTTCGCCTGTTGAGGCTGGACTGTGATTGGTCGCCAGTCTGACATGCGCGACAGATTTAAGATAGGAACTGTCCCAGATCTTAATTAGCGACATGTCAGATATAGGAGCGGTTATTAAGTCTGAGTTTTAATCAGATTGAGCGCTATGTCTCGTGAACGCTAACATTGGTAAAATATTAAATAAATCCAAGGTCCTCAGACTAATTTAACCCTAGGATAAATAAGGCTGAATTCGGTCTATCTTAAGAATAGTCTCTCCGTCACATTCTTTGCCGAACAACAAAAATGAAAACGAAAGAAAGCGGGTCACACGTTAATTTCTCACACCAAGGCGAGAGGATACAAATATGTATAGTTGAGCTAGGATAACTTCCTTGCACTAATGGAACATCATTATGTTTTAAGATAAAAAATAGACCAATGCCGAGCAAAAATTCACTACATGTACACTCTTATTACACGCTGATAAAAAGAATGAGTGATTCGTTTGAGCAAAGTGACTAATAAACCAGCGACCAGGAAACCGCGGTTTTGTTTCATAACAGACACTCACCTCGATTAATTAGCAACTGTCAGCATTGCGTGGGCAGTATCTCCATACACAAGTCGCTTCTCCGCTCCCCCCCCCCCACACAAGTCGCTTCTCCAACACCCTCCCCCCCCCCCCAGCCTGCAGGGGGTGGGTCCCAGATCGCCCAGGTTCAGATAGGCTTAATAATTTAAATGCGAAAAAAAGCAAAATTCCGAAAAAGTCTGCAGCACGTGTGACTAATTATTTAAAGCGTTTTTCAAAGTTTTGCCTTGAGGCAACCGACAATGTATATTTAATTAAAATTTGTACTCGAGTGATATTTTTTGTTTAATATCACGCTAGCAACAATATAGGAAGCCAGTTCGGGTTGTCTTCGGTACAGTGTAAATTTGAGGTCCCAAGATCCGCATCCAATGGCATCAGACTGTATATCTCCGGCTTTCAAATATAACCTCTAACTGAACTGGGGTTTAAAAAGCGGGCTTTTAAAACATTATTTTGTAAAGAAAAATGCAGTCAACCTTTTTTAAGTGAAATTATAGCCTGCATGGTACCTCTGGCCCATATATTTGGTATGTTCATTCACTTCAGACCACCTTTCAACTTTTTGAAAGAGTTGAACTGAAGGACAATTTCTCTCACCAACATCTTGTACAGCAATCAGTCCTGAATATAAACAAAAGGTTTCTTTTTCGGAATATTGCCTTATAAATTGTGTCTTTAATTCATCGGATTATTAGACACGTTACGGTATCGCTAAAGGCCAGAGCTATACCAGGTTAACGAAATTTATGAAGGTGTTTAAGAATATGGAACAGGGGTAATTACACAATAGTTCTCTGTCCAAAAAAACGGACGACAGACTTTTGAATGTTTTATTCATCTCTTGATGGACAATATCGTGAGCAGAAGAATGGGCAAATATTCACTGCGAACTTGTATTTAGTTCGTTAATTATTATCAATTCAGAGTTTTACATTTGAGATTAAACTTTAAATCAGATAACAAAAAGTGTCGATTTTGGTGTATTTAAGTAAAGATATTTTGCAGCGTAATATTCTTGCTGCCCTAACGCAGAGAAATGAAAATTCCGGGGAATTCTAAACGCATCGATAATGTGTATACTAGGAACAACGTTATTGCAAATTAGAGTTAACACATTATCGTAATGTGAAATGGTAAAGTTGAAGGAGGGCTCAGCTGAATGACTGATCACGAAACGGCGTATGCCATTGGAAAACAATGTTAGTAATATACGGTAGGCCTACACGCCTAAAAACCACACTATATAGCCTTACAGAAAAAAAGGTTTTGCGGGTGAAGGACAACCTTTAAAAAAAAAAATCAATTATGACAAAAAAACAAAAAAAATGTACAAAACCACAATTATCCAACACAAAAGTCCACCCCATAGTACAACTTTCTTACCTTGGTTCGATGCAAAAGCTATCTTTAGCCGAGTTCAGAGGGAGTCCGTGTTAAACTATGGTACATGTAATAGCTGGCAATCCTCGGAATATATCCGTGTAGATTTTCAGGGTTAGAGCATTTCTATCCTCAAACTGGTCTACAATAGCTACTGAAATGTTTGTCAAGGTTTTCTGTTTATTATAATTGTTTACACGCCCATTTCGACGAGTGACCCCTACGGGGTCATCCAGTTGATTTCTCGGCTCACGTTTTTAACGCCGGCTAAATCATAACGCTCGGCTTCAGAGAGAAGGTATTTGATAGTATTCCAAAGTTCGTTAGAGATTCTTGTAAAGTTTGTAAAACGGTCTCTGTTTCTTTCGGGTCACGTTAGCATAAACCACAAGATCTTTAACAAACATAAGCCCAGCACGACAGCCTTTGTTTGAAGAGCCCATAAATCGTGAGTTCTGTCGCTTAGTCTAAACCTCTCCAGCTTTCGGAGGTCAAAATGTTATAGAGTCAAGATGTCGGAAAGTTTCAAAAGCTAACGAAGGAGATAAGCCAATTGTTTCGGTCAAAGAAGATGGATTATAAAGGCTTAAACGTATTTTTACCTTGATGATATTTGTGGCTTACCGTATCTATCTAAACTGAGGAGGGGATTTCTGAGCTTGGAAAATGCTTCTCACCGTTTGACAACGTACTCCGTATTAGTGGAGAGTCGACGTTTAGCGGAATATAGTAGCAACGTCATTTCTGCTCCTACGTTCCAGTTAACCTAGCCTCTCCACCGTACAGCGCGCTAATCTGGAGCACGTTGTCATACAGTGATGGACGACAGACCTAGTTTTGTAACGAAACTTTGATTTAGTTCACTATTACCCCAATGCATAATTAACATTCATAGTTATTATTTTGGCGTCTTTATTTTATAGATTATCTCAGAATTCTCTATATCAGGAATTTCACAGAAAGAGTCCAGGAAGTTTGATGTTTGAGGGCAAACACGAGTTTGTGACAAAACAGGTCTCCGTGCATGTTGTTTGGGAAATTACTTGCTATAATGGAACGCATATTTGCTAGCATATATCGATCGATCGTATAGGATCTAACTGGACTTGTACATATTCACTGTTAGAATTCTTGATTCTAAAGAAGTTAAGGTTCTACATGGAACCAAATTTGGTTCTTTATCCGATTCACATTTAGAACGAAAATAAGCAAAAAAACTCTAAAGGAGAACACAATATAAAGAACCACATATGTTTTGTTCCCTACAGATCCAAATATTCTAAAGAACCCGCAAGAGCCAAGATTTCTAAGAGTGTACATAGCATGCAAACCTCGGAAGAATTCTGTGAGACATTCTTGCCCAACCTCGTGAATATTTTTTATGGGATACAGGTGTGAGACCTATAATCCGCGAATACTAGAAATTAAGTTATTGAAAGACGTTTGGCCTCCGTTATACTACATGTACATGCCTTCGCTGCAAGTGTACTCCGCTCTGAAAGTGAGAAATAGTTCGGCCGAGTTGTAGGCGTGACAGTGCGGCCTATTTACTTTCTCTCGGAGCGGTGTCAACAGAAGTTCTGACATTATTTCTCTGTCGGTATTTGAGATAAGTTTGTGACAGGAATACGCTGTTCTCTCTCACTGACAAGTGACATATCTTAACATGAACACAATTTGACACTTTGGCATCGTTGTCTTAAGGTCTAAACGGGCTATGATCCGTAAAAAGCCGATCAACTCCGATTTTTCCTGAGCCGGTCTTGAACGTTGAGCAATCGCGACACAGGACCGCGGCAATATTCTCAAGTAAACGAATCTTTGTAATTTGGAATATTCCCCCCCCCCCCCCCAAAAAGAAGAAAAATCCCTCACTGGGGAGTATTTTTTGTTTCACTACGTTTTCAGGCAAAAATTAAAAATACTTCTACCAAAACGCTATTTAATAACAAAAAAAAAATCAGAATACAATCTCGAATTTTCCGTCATGATTGTTTTAAAGTCAACCATGCAATTTGGTGTCAGGACATAAGAGAGTGGGATGTTCAAAACAGACGCGGACTGATTATATAAACACATTCTCATGTTTCGATGAGTATTGAACTCGATCAACTTTGAAATAAATGCTTTCTTCGTTGTTTGAAACAACACATCATCACGTTGGGTATAAAGATAATAAAATCTTCAAATCAAGAAAGATAGAACTGAGAGCTCGGGAGACACGGGCTAATATGATGAAACAACAGAAAAATTTCTAGTGCTTATTAATATTACTATATATTCAGTTCTTTGATGTGGTTGTTGTTTTATATTACCCAACTGTGCGAGACGATATACCAACATATTTAAGCGTTCTTTGATATATGCTTGAAACATTCTCGGTTTCACTTTTTACACGGAATTATACCAACAAACAAACTTAAAATTTTAAACTTTTATCAACTTAAATTCTCTTACCTTTCAATCTAGCTCTACCGAATTCAACTGGTATATTCCCGTTATCGTCTATTGTGCGATATTTTACATTCATATACGTACTGTGACTATTGTGCAAAGATGCATTTGTTACTCAGAGCATTTTGTTATATATTACGTGCCGACCAACCAAATATCTCTTCACGGGGGAAATGAACTTCAGTATATCATTATTTATTTTTTTATAATTTTAAATCTAGAATATGATCTTTGCGAGAGGGGAGCAATGCGTACTTGAAAAACATTGAAAAACATAATAACTATGGCTTCAGGCCTCGGACTATTTATAACATATACATACATTCATACATCTACAAATAGAGCCTCTAAAACTGTTAGACGAGAGGGGATGTTTCGTTTACAGTAACCCGGAAATTCTGAATGGATTTTTTTCAAATTTTGGCCTAGAACTTTTTCTGTGGAATTTCATGTGTTTTTTAATCCAACAAAACTGGAAAATGAAACCGTCAAAATTTGAACATGAACACGCTTAAAACTAAAGTGTTGAATTAAACTTACCCGTAAAACACTTAAAGAGCAGTCCCTGTGGAACACATCACTTAATGGGTCATTTCAACACTTTACGAGTAAGTTTCAACACTTTAGTTTTAAGCATGAACATCTCCTCAACTAGAACATAATATATATATATAATGGAGCACCGAACATACGACAATCGAGTCAAATTTATAATTCCAAAGATGATAGTTTTCAAGAAATAAACGATTTTCTTTGTAGAAAACTGTGAATGGTCAGCTAATTTTGGTCTCCAGTAAATCAGACAAAACGTTTGTCTCACATAACGAGATTTAAAAGGTACAGCTTTTCACTTAATCAAAAATTCCTTTTCCAGAATAGCCTCACCCGGAGAAGGAAATTGTACTTCAGAAATGTGCAAGTCATTTTTCGTAATTTTTGATTCCAGTAAAGGGGAAGAAAGACTTATATACTTTCTTTTTTTATTCATTCTTGTTATGATCTCTGATCGGACTCAAGGACACATGTTAGATTCAAAATAGCAATCAATCACATATACGTTTCGATCTGTAGTGCCTTCGTTCTGGTCTGTGTATCGATATGTTCCAAGCATAACATTGCGATTTCTATTTGGTGAATGCTAAAACATTCTGTATATATGCCAGGCTACATGATTTGTTCGGTCCAGAGTGGAACCAGTTTGTTTCGGGGTGCAATTCGGACTGATTCAGTGTGAAACAGGAAGTTTGGTTCAGATAGATACCAATTTGGTTCAGAGTGGAGCCGGTTTGGTTCAGAGTAGAGCCAGTTTGGTTCAGAGTGGAGCCAGTTTAGTTCGGAATGGAGCCAGTCTGGTTCAGAGTGTTGCCAGTTTGGTTCAGATACGCTGATAACCAGCTTGCGTCACTTACGTCCCTACTCTCCTTGTTCCTGGAGAGTAGGGATGAAAGTGACACAAGCTGTTTATGAGCGTAGGTTCAGAGTGCAGCCAGTTTGGTTCAAATAGGAACCAATTTGGTTCAGAGTTGAGCCAGTTTGGTTCAGAGTGAAGCCAGTTTGGTCCAGATTAGAGTCAGTTTGGTTCAGAGTGGATCCAGTTTTGTTTAGACTGGAGTCATTTTGGTTCAGAGTGAAGCTAGTGATTTTCATGAAAATGGAATGGAATGACAATGATTGGATATGACAAAGAGTTGATGGTCGGGTCATGGAATAATCATGAAATCATAGTTCTTGGTTGATGAAATGAAAATGACCGGGCATCTGAGAGTAGATCACGGTCAAGCTCAAGCAATGAATTAAACATTGTAGATCATGGTCATTCCATGGTCGATCATGGTCAAGGTGAAATGTTGTCAACCATGATCGAATCGCGATTGATCCTGATTGCGCATGACTTCATGGTTGCCAATTCACAGGGGAATTAAGGTTCCATATTTGAGACATATTAAAGAATCAGTGCTGAAATATATACGAAAAAAGCCAAAACAGACGAAAGTCCAGTTTTAAATGTCAGTTGACGCTGTTTTAGGTCACTTTTGACTCTGAGCGCTAACAATATAAAACTTGGGTATTTTGTCTGTACGAAACACAGAATTAAATTCTGCAGAATTAAAGAAACTAGGGAGATCGCGTGCCCTTTCTATACTACTCATCGCGCGCACTACTCATCGCGCATGCGCAGTCGACCAATTCTACTGTAGAGTGCAATCCTGGCCCATGGAATCTCAGGTAGTGAAAACCCCAGGTCTCTCGCCCCACCCTATCCCGCGCCACACCTATGCGACCCTCTGCGCAGTGAGTAAAGCGGAGTAGGAGGAGGAGGAGGAGGAGGAGGAGGAGGAGGAGGACACGCCATGGATTATACTAGGTAGATTAATGTTTGACTTTACTAAAGTGACATCCTTAAGAAGTTTTTCGTATGTTACCGTTAATACTACTCCTTTCACAATGGAAGTGAAATGTTATTTTATTGATGCATTGTCACTTGGAAGACAACCACAATGACCTCATTGACTCTGTACGTGTATACTGATCTTATAGATCTACAGATTGGCATGCATTACTTCATCTTAATTACGTAATTTAAAATAGCTTTGAAAAAATCACCCTCTAGCAAACACGCACATAAACTAAACCCTGCAGAACAAAAAGCACGTACAAGTCAAACACGATAGGAAAGTGGCTAACTATATACTGATGATTCAGGATGTGGGGGTTAAAAACAGTTCATAGCCGAAAATGATCAGAAAGAAGTATTTAGATGTTTCAATTAATTGATTGTCATCATCTCTTTTGATGTAAAATTAGGAGAAGATTAGCGTCAAGTGACCCAGACCGGAAGTGGATCAAGTACTCCATGCGCATGTATTGTGAGTGTACAGGAACAACCCCCGAACAGGGTTGTCTCCCATTTATACGCTCCTGCCGTCATTCACTTAATATGTAGCCTTAACACTGGAAAAAAATAATTTAAGCTTAAGCTTTAAAATTAACTTAAAAATTAAGGAATATTCCCCGACTATTACACCAGCGGAATATTCCTTAAACTTCAATAAGGAATATTCCGTAGTTATGTTGAGGAATATTCTGCTGGTGTAATAGTCGGGGAATATTCCTTAATTCTTTTCCTGTGATTGTATCAAAACTTCATTTCACAAAACCTAGATCTTACCAGCCAAGAATTCCTTATCTTAATTGTCCAAATGTTAATGTGACAGCTGATAACATGATCGAAAGATAGTTGAGAAATGGAGTGATAGCTGATAACTTGGTGAAGTGATAGTTGAGAACGTGGTCATCTAATTTGATTGAGTTATAGGTGGTATCATGGCCGAGTGTTAGCTGATATCATCGAGTGCTAGCGACATGGTCGTGGGATAGTTGACCAAATGACCGATTGATATGTGATAACATTGAGTGATAGCTGATAACACGGTCGAGTGATAACGGAAGTAGTATACAATACGTAAATTGGCGTAATAGCGCCTCACTGCGCATGCGCAGAACCTTGTGTGACGTCATAAGTGTGCGCAGAAAAAAAAAATGGGGCGGTATTGGGGCGGTGTGCGCATGCGTGATGTGTGGGAGGTGGGTACAAGATGGCCGCGAGTGTCATGTGTGGGAGGTGGGTACAAGATGGCCGCGAGTGTCATGATGTGGGAGGTGGGTACAAGATGGCCGCGAGTGTCATGTGTGGGAGGTGGGTACAAGATGGCCGCGAGTGTGAGTGAGTGCAAGATGTGGGAGGTGGGTACAAGATGGCCGCGAGTGTCATGATGTGGGAGGTGGGTACAAGATGGCCGCCAGTGTCATGATGTGGGAGGTGGGTACAAGATGGCATGTCATGATGTGGGAGGTGGGTACAAGATGGCCGCCAGTGTGAGTGAGATGTGGGAGGTGGGTACAAGATGGCCGCCAGTGTGAGTGAGATGTGGGAGGTGGGTACAAGATGGCCGCGAGTGTCATGATGTGGGAGGTGGGTACAAGATGGCCGCCAGTGTGAGTGAGATGTGGGAGGTGGGTACAAGATGGCCGCCAGTGTGAGTGACATGTGGGAGGTGGGTACAAGATGGCCGCCAGTGAGTGGAAGATGTGGGAGGTGGGTACAAGATGGCCGCCAGTGTGAGTGAGATGTGGGAGGTGGGTACAAGATGGCCGCGAGTGTGATTTGGTGGGAGGTGGGTACAAGATGGCCGCCAGTGTCAGTGAGATGTGGGAGGTGGGTACAAGATGGCCGCGAGTAGTAAAATGTATAAAAGGAGTCGATTTTTAGGGAAAGGGGTGTATTCAATCTGACTTACCTGACCTGACTTGATCAGCCAGCCAGCCAGCCAGCCAGCCCTCCTACCTGCCTGCCTTCCTGTCTGCCTGCCTGCATTCTGCCTGTGTGGAATGCATGTCCTGACTTGGTTCTGGGTTTTTTCCATCACGGTTGTGCGCAGGTGTATGACGTCACTTCCTGTCTGCGTGAATCGGGCGTGACCTGGGACTATGGGATGCATGTACTGACTTGGTTCTGGGGTTTTTCCCTCACGGGAAGGTCACGTGATCAGTTCAAGGTCATATCCATTTTTTATCGATATGTCAACTCCACACCCAGTCCATTAAATGCTCCTTCACCTATGCTTCAATTTGATACCTCACTCGACCTGTGGTGTGAGTGAGTGCAAGAATGTATTCATCCGCGGTGATGCAGTCATGTATGGCGGTGATTCGGTCTCGGGAAAAAGCTTCCTTGCCCAATGCCTACGGACTTTACCGAAGATACACGGACTTTAACGAAAAGACACGGACGTACACGAAAAGACGCGAAGGTGAACGCCATTGTTGGAAACCTCCCACAGACAGGTCAGTACATGCATTTCTATGTTGTTCACGCATAATAAAAGGATTGATCTGTAATCTGTGTTGTTGTTGTTGCTCCCTTTTTTTGGACTAACCCATCAGAATAGTACGTATCACGGACTATACCCGTAGAGCTACATCTGGTCTATAAAACACGTCCCTCTGGATCCCACACCTGCATTTCTACAGAGCCATGGCGGAGACCCAGCCCCATGCGACTCGCATTTTACAGTATGCCACCGTGGTGAATTCATTCACGGGTTACCGAGCAGTGGTCCGGTCCATGGTTGCAGATGGCGACGACAACGAGGGACGACGCCAGATCCTGAACGAGTTCACAGAAGCGGTCCTCCACAGAGTGCACTCGATGGAGAGGCGTGCCATCACTCACCACTACTGGACTATGACAGCCATCCTTGATGCTCGGGCTATGGACCACGAGCGCTCACGCCGCAACCAGCACCGGCTGGTTGGCCTCATACGAGTCTGTGCCCTATTCACCCTGGCGCTGTGGTATTGACACTATAAATACCAGGGTCAGACAGAGTGTGTGTCATTCACCGTTCGACATTTGGACCAAGCATGTCATCCGTCCTACGAGCCATCCTCCCACTTACACCTTACCAGGTGGGATTATACGTTTATGAAGATTATGTGACTCTGGTGGAAGATAGTGGCGGGGATTGGAGGGCGTCCCCTGAGACTTTATCGAATACGGTGACACTACAGCGTGATGGGTGGACTAAGTTTAAACGGGTGTTGAGCGGAGAGTTAGACGGACACCTGATCCACCTGGACAAGGCCAACTACGTATACCATACTGCGCTCTACCCACGGGTGGGACGCTACCAAGCGCCGGCTCGAAGTTTCCTCCTAACTCCCTCTCTGTGGTCAGCCTTGGAGAAAATAGGCCCTCTGGTGGACCAGTTATTTATACCCGACGATCGATCACCCCACCAATTGGCATGGGCTCATGCTATCGAACACGCACTAGATGAACCTAATGAAAAAAAGCGGATGGAGAAAATACTATATGTATAGAATGCGCAGAGGCTGGAATGACAGGGTCACCTCATGAAGCCACCCACACACACATGACGGGCCAGAACGATGAAGAAGAAGAAAAAATCCGTGATGAAGCCGCGGGGCCAAGGGCTGAACCCCATGAACAACTACATCAACCCGACGACGATGCCATTGATTACCCCGCTACACTCAGTCAGCCCAATGACATGACCACCTGATCCTTTGATCTCACGGGGTTCTCCCTATAAATACGAGAGACAGTGAAATCTGGTACCATTCACGTACTGACCATGACGGAGCATATAGTACTGGCGTATTTCAGCTTGACCCCCGAGGTTTTTCTGCACGTGTATGCGGATAAGGTCGATATCATGGAGGAGGTGGTGGGAGACACGGACCCTACACAACCGTGCCCGGCTCACATTCGTCTGTCCCGGGAGGGCTGGACCAAATTCAAACGGGTGTTGTCTGGTGAACTGGACGGCGACCTCATCCACTTTTGCCACGATGTGTACATCCGACGCGGCCCTTTCTTTGCTCAATTGGCTCGGCTAGATGGAGGTACAGTGCATTTTACCCTTCACCCTGATCTATGTTCTGCATTGGAAGATGCCGTGGTGGATGTGGATGAAGTGCTTATCAAGCGGTCATCAGACGAGTTGGACTGGTCATTGACCATGGCCACTGTGGAAGTCCACGAAGAAAATCAGAAAGAAACTCCGGCCCAAGACATACCCGTTATAAATAAACGATAGAGCCAGGGTCCATCATCATTTTGTCACCATGAAGCGCTGGGAGAAGGTGTTGGATAACTTATACTACAGTCCCGGCAGTCCGGCGGCCTATAGTGCATTGTCGGCTCTCTATCGAGCGGCCAAACCCCAGGGGATACAACGTGCCCAAGTCCGAGATTGGTTAAGAAGACAAGACACCTATACCTTACATCGATCTGTCCGTCGCCATTTTCTACGGAACAGGGTCATCGTGGGAGGAATAGATGCCCAGTGGCAAGCGGATTTGGTCGATATGAGCGCCTTTGCCAAACACAACGATGAGAATCGGTATATCTTGACGTGCATCGGTATCCTATCCAAGTATGCGTGGGTGGTACCCATCCGGACGAAAACGGGGGCAAATCTCATAGCGGCGTTCAAAGACATCTTCAAGACCGGGCGCAAACCTTTGTATTTGCAAACCGACGAAGGCACGGAATTCCTCAACAGACCGTTCCAAGCCTTTCTCAAGAAGCAGAAGGTGTTTTTCTTCCATACGTACAACGAGACCAAGGCTTCCGTGGTGGAGAGGTTCAACAGGACATTCAAAGGCCGCATGTATAAATATTTCACCTATAAGAATACAAGGCGGTACATCGATGTTCTCCCGAAACTGGTGAGGGGGTTACAATCGAGCCTATCATCGAAGTATAGAGAGAGCCCCCATTACCGTGACCCAACGCAATGAAGCCCAAGTCCGGCGTGTCTTGTACCCCAGGCCATCGCAGCGAACGACGAAGGCGGTGTACAAGGTCGGCGACCCTGTACGGATCAGTAAAGTCAAGGGCAAGTTCGAGAAAGGTTACTTGCCCAACTGGAGCGATGAGCACTTCCTGATTAAACGGCGCCTACCCCGACAGCGGCGAGTCTATGAACTGGAAGATCTCCAAGGCGAAACGTTGCTGGGGACGTTTTACGACACGGAATTACAGCCTGTTGTAAAAACACAGCAAGACTACTACACGGTGGAGCAAATTTTGAAAACGGAACGTCGACGTGGCAAACTGTTTCATTTCGTAAAATGGCAAGGCTGGGCCAGTTCCTTCAATTCCTGGGTCGCGGCCAACCAGGTGAAACGACTATAAAGCCAGACACCACTGCCGTCCTCCTTCATTCCACGTCCGACCACAGTGCTATGGACCAACAGCAGCTGCCTCCGAAGACAGCGTCTCGCAAAACGCGCAAAGCGCAAGTGGTCTTTGGGGTGCTATTACTAACCCTGCTGAGTGTGTTGTACGGAGGTGTGTTTTACGACGTAGCCTATGTCAGTACGTTACTTAACCAACTGAGAACACCAGCCATCAGTGAAACGGGTCTACAGAGAGCACCAGTCGTATCGAGCCCAGTCACCACCACCACCACTACCACACCCCGCGTACAAGCCACGTCGAGCTCTACACTTACACCAAGTACACCTACTACGTCTCAAGACCCACCGGATTTCATCCCTCACAGTGAACCGACAACGACGACGACCACCCACGTTGTACCCACCCCAGCACCATCTCTGAACGTGAACAGACAACGACGACCGACGTTGTACCCACCACCACTCCAGTTCACTCGTACGAAATTTACAAGAGCGGGTTACCACGACAACGGATAGACCTCAAACCATGGACCCTCGGTGGCAACATCCCTTCACCTGCGTCATCGCAGGACCGACGAGCTCCGGCAAAACGCACTTCGTCAGGAAGCTCCTTCAACACGCCGACAGCATGATCACTCCACCCATTGCCAGAGTCGTGTGGTGTTACGGAGAATGGCAGGAAGCGTATGCAGCAATGCCCCACATCACGTTCGTGGAAGGCCTCCCCAACCTGGCCGATTTGGAACCCGACACCTTGGTGGTTGTGGATGATCTCATGGCGGAGACGGATGCACGGGTCACCCAACTCTTTACCAAAGGCAGCCATCATCGACGGCTCAGCATCATCTACATTGTGCAGAATCTGTTCAGTAAAAACAAGAACATCGGAATATCAGCTTAAATGCCCACTACCTGGTGGTCTTCAAAAACCCGAGAGATACCACTCAACTGCTGCACCTGGCGAGACAGATGTATCCCGGCCGCACACCGTTTGCGTTGGAAGCCTTCAAAGATGCCACAACCCCTCAACACGGGTATATGCTCTTCGACCTCAAGCAAGCCACCCCGACCACCTTCGACTACGGACCGGCATCTTTCCCGGAGAGACCCACCACGTGTACATGCAAAAATAATGTAAACACGCCCACAGTGGCGCCCCCAGCTGGGGTTTGTGTGTTTGATGATGGGGAATAATAAAAAGAATGAATACCACAGCAGGGTTGACTTTGTCTGTGAGGTGGATAAAAAGGGCAGAGTTGTGGGTTCTAGCATTAGCTGTACAGGATGTCTGCGCGAGTACGGAAGCACGCTCCCACGCTCCGTGTATTGAAGACGGCCCCACCCGAGTTAGTCCGAACCATTGTACGCGGTGCGGACCCTGACCTTGTACGCTGTCTGTGCGAGACCGGGTACAACCTGTTAAAAGGCAACGTACCACTGACTCCGGCTCAGAAGACCAAGTTGGCCAAGCATAAGACAGGTCTCCGAACCCTAGTCCACAAGCAGGTCCCTCAAACACAAAAGAAAAAGGTGTTACAGAAAGGCGGCTTTCTCGGGGCCATCTTAGCACCGTTGGCCGCTTCCGTGTTGGGTCCAGTATTGGGTGGACTCTTCGGCCAACAATGAACCACACGAAAAAAATGGTCCTCGTCGAACCACGGTTCCTGCAAAACCTCCAATCGCCCTACCCTGTCCCACCTACGGTGAAGACCATAAACACCCTCGATGGAGAGATGCAACAGATCTTACAGAGACCGGGGTTAAGCGACAGTGAGAAAGTACAACGGTACAATGGGACGCTTCAACGGTACATGACGTTCATGGACCAATACAAAACCCTGTCTACCCCAGCAACAGCACCACCACCACCACCACCACCACCACCACCACCACCACCACGTGACAGACCGCTGACCTCAGCACCGCTCCAACAGCCGGGTGAGGTAGCCCCCACAGCCCCACAGTGGGTGGAAGACGAAGTGCTGAAGAGTGTGCCTGCCTCGTTCAAGAAACAAGCTGGCCTGGTATTACAACGGATGAAACAGAATCCAACATGACTTGGAATGATAAAGGCGAACTCCTGGTACAGAATCAGGTGGTCCCCGGCACCCACATGACGGATTTAGTGAATGATCTGATGCGTCAACGCAGATCGCACACCGATCCTCGAGGATGGGAGGTCTTCGCTCAAGGCTTGAAAGACATGCATGTACCACAGGAATTGGTGGGGAACCCCCACCGCTGGGCCTTTATGCAGCAAACCCAGCAATCACCGAGTGGCCCACTACCTTCTTGGGAAGTCGAATGGGAACCGGAGTCACCCCCCAAAACACCACCACAACGGGCACTTTCTTTTCGCGCCTATAAAAAAACACCCTTGATCAAGACACCCCACATCTCCAGAGCCGTGACACGTAGCAAGTCACCGCGACGAACACGACGCCGCACACAACCGCCCAAGGCGTGGAAGACCTATTAAAACCAACAGCAGCAGCAGGATAGCTCAGTCGCCATGTTTTACCTGACCCTACCCAGTAACAGTTCGCTGGATGTGTTTCCTGACAACACCGTGGCCAAGTACGTCACCCAGTTACCGCAACCGTTACATTTACCTGGACGCTGGGAATGTGCCCTCGTGGATGTCCAATACCCTTACTCGTGGTACAACGTGCGAGCCAATGAAGTGTGGTACGAGGTGACCTACGAAGGCAAAAACACCCGACTCACCCTGTCCGAAGGCCAATACGATACCCCAAAAGAGTTCATGGGTGGGCTGTCAAGACTGATGCATGATAAGGCGCTACGGGGGGTGACGGATAGTGCAGCACGCCTGATAGCCTTGCGCTTCAAGAGAAACGTGTTCTTCGATGTCAACGTACACAACGACAAGGCACAGCTTACCCTCACCGATACCGTGAATGTGAAACTCAGCAAATGCTGGGTTTCGATCTACAGACGTTCGCTGGTCCCACCCAACACCATGGCGAGATGCCGATGGATATGAAGTCGGGTATGTACGGACTCTACGTCTACTCGGACGT
>JAVTVY010041893.1:0-18103 GCA_036873755.1 Hanleya hanleyi | reverse complement strand
AGATGCATTATACCTAATAGCTGTGCTGTATTACACCATATCTGTCCTGCATTATACCAAATATGTGCGGGATTATACCATATATGTGCTGTATTATACCATATATGTGATGTATTATGCCATATCTGTGCTGTATTGTATCATATATGTCCTGTGTTGTACCATATCTGTGCTGTATTATACAGTATCTGTCCTGTATTATACCATATCTGTCATTCAATATACCATATATGTGCTGTATTATCCCGTGTCTGTACTGTATTATACAGTATCTGTCCTGTATTGTACCATATATGTCCTGTATTATACCATATCTGTCTTGTATTATACAATGTGTGTCCTCTATTATATCATATCTGTCATGCATTATACCATATATATGTGCTGTATTATACCATATTTGGCCTGCATTATACCAAATCTGTGCTGTACTATACCATATCTGTCCAGAATTATAACATATCTGTGCTGTATTATACAATATCTGTCCTGCATTATACCAAATCTGGGCTATATTATACCATATCTGTCTTGAATTATACCATATCTGTGCTGTATTATACCATATCTGTTCTGTGTTATACCATATCTGTTCTGTATTTTACCAAATCTATTCTGTATGGTACCATGTTTGTCCTCTATTATACAATATGTTCTGTATTATACAAAATCTGTGCTGTATTATACAGTATATGTCCTGTTTTATATAAAATCTGTGTAGTATTATACCATATCTGTCCTGTATTGTACCATACATGTCCTGTATTATACAACATATGTTCTGTATTATACAATTTTTGCCCTCTATTATACCATATCTGTGCTGTGTTATATCGGAGCTCAGAGCTCGGAAATGACGTCATCGCAGGCATGCGCAGCGTGTGTATATGTGTGTGTGTATGTATGCCTCTGTGTGTGTGTGTATGTGTGTGCTTGCGAGTGTGTTTCTTGGATCGGAGCTCTTGGAGCTCAAAGCCTGTGGAGCTCAGAGCTGACCCCCGGCGCGCGCGGTGTAAAGGTTTCCACCGCGGTGATTACAGCACATATTTTGTATAATCCAGAACATATTGTATAATAGAGGACAAACATGGTACCATACAGGATAGATTTGGTAAAATACAGAACAGATATGGTATAACACAGAACAGATATGGTATAATACAGCACAGATATGGTATAATTCAAGACAGATATGGTATAATATAGCCCAGATTTGGTATAATGCAGGACAGATATTGTTTAATACAGCACAGATATGTTATAATTCAGGACAGATATGGTATAGTACAGCACAGATTTGGTATAATGCAGGGCAGATATGGTATAATACAGCACATATATATGGTATAATGCATGACAGATATGATATAATAGAGGACAAACATTGTATAATACAAGACAGATATGGTATAATACAGGACATATATGGCACAATACAGGACAGATACTGTATAATACAGTACAGACACGGGATAATACAGCACATATATGGTATATTGAATGACAGATATGGTATAATACAGGACAGATACTGTATAATACAGCGCAGATATGGTACAACACAGGACATATATGATACAATACAGCACAGATATGGCATAATACATCACAGATATGGTATAATACAGCACAGATATGGTATAATCCCGCACATATTTGGTATAATGCAGGACAGATATGGTGTAATACAGCACAGCTATTAGGTATAATGCATCTCAGATATGGTATATTAGAGGACAAACATTGTATAACACAGGACAGATATGGTATAATACAGGTCATATATGGTACAATACAGGACAGATACTGTAAAATACAGCACAGATATGGTATAACACAGGACATATATGATACAATACAGCACAAATATGGTATAATACAGGACAGATATGGTATAATACACCACATATGGTATAATACACCACAGATATGGTATAATAGAGGGCAAATATTGTATAATACTGCACAGATTTTATATAATACAGGACATATACTGTATAATACTGCACAGATTTTGTATAATACAGAACTTATATTGTATAATAGAGGACAAACTTCGTACCATACAGGATAGATTTGGTAAAATACAGAACGGATATTGTATAACACAGAACAGATATGGTATAGTACAGCACAGATATGGTATAATTCAAGACAGATATGGTATAATACAGCACAGATTTGGTATAATGCAGGACAGATATTGTATAATAAAGCACATATATGTTATAATTCAGGATAGATATGGTATAGTACAGCACAGATTTGGTATAATGCATGACAGATATGGTATAATACAGCACATATATATGGTATAATGCATGACAGATATGATACAATAGAGGACAAACATTGTATAATACAAGACAGATATGGTATAATACAGGACATATATGGTACAATACAGGACAGATACTGTATAATGCAGGACAGATATTGTATAATAAAGCACAGATATGTTATAATTCAGGATAGATATGGTATAGTACAGCACAGATTTGGTATAATGCAGGACAGATATGGTATAATACAGCACATATATATGGTATAATGCATCACAGATATGATACAATAGAGGACAAACATTGTATAATACAAGACAGATATGGTATAATACAGGACATATATGGTACAATACAGGACAGATACTGTATAATACAGTACAGACACGAGATAATACAGCACAGATATGGTATAATACCGCACATATTTGGTATAATGTAGGACAGATATGGTATAATACAGCACAGATATATGGTATAATGCATCTCAGATATGGTATATTAGAGGACAAACATTGTATAATACAGGACAGATATGGTATAACACAGAACAGATATGGTATAATACAGCACAGATATGGTATAATTCAAGACAGATATGGTATAATACAGCACAGATTTGATATAATGCAGGACAGATATTGTATCATAAAGCACAGATATGTTATAATTCAGGACAGATATGGTATAGTACAGCACAGATTTGGTATAATGCAGGACAGATATGGTATAATACAGCACATATATATGGTATAATGCATGACAGATATGATACAATAGAGGACAAACATTGTATAATACAAGACAGATATGGTATAATACAGGACATATATTGGACAATACAGGACAGATACTGTATAATACAGTACAGACACGGGATAATACAGCACAGATATGGTATAATACCGCACATATTTGGTATAATGCAGGATAGATATGGTATAATACAGCACAGATATATGGTATAATGCATCTCAGATATGGTATATTAGAGGACAAACATTGTATAATACAGGACAGATATGGTATAATACAGGTCATACTGTAAAATACAGCACAGATATGGTATAACACAGGACATATATGATACAATGCAGCACAGATATGCTATAATACAGGACAGATATTGTATAATGCAACACATATGGTATAATACAGCACAGATATGGTATAATAGAGGGCAAATATTGTATAATACAGAACATATATTGTAAAATACAGGACATATGGTACAATACAGTATAGATATGCTATAATACAGCACAGATTTGATATAATAAAGGACAGATACTGTATAATACAGGACAGATTTGGTATAATACAGGACATATATGGTATAATAGAGGACAAATATTGTACAATACAGGACAGACTTGGTATAATACAGACAGATATTGTATAACACAGGACAGATATGGTATAATACAGCACAGATATGGTATAATTCAGGACAGATATGGTATAATACAGCACAGATTTGGTATAATGCATGACAGATATGGATGGTCTATCTCTACACCAAATACCTTCCTGCACTGCCCCAAAATGCTAACTTTCGCTACTACTTGTACTGATTTCGTCACCAATGACGTCACAGATGACGCGAACATCCCTGAAATCGGAGTCTACACCCCGAAGGCTACAAGATGACACCTCCCACGACGCAATCGGACCAGGGATGGTCCATCTCTACACCAAATACCTTCTTTCATCGCCCCAAAATGCTTTGTTTGGCTACTATTCCTAATGATGACGTCACCGATGACGTCACAGATGACGCGAACATGCCTCAAATCGGGGTCTACACCCCAAGAGCTACAACATGACACCTCCCATGACACATTCGGACTGAGAATGGCCCCTCTCTACCCAAAATACCTTCCTGCACTGCCCCAAAATGCTCACTTTCGCTACTACTCGTACTGATGACGTCACCGATGGCGTCACAGATGACGCGAACATCTCTCAAATCGGAGTCTACACCCTGAGAGCTACAAAATGACACCTCCCACGACACAATCGGACCAGGGATTGTCCATCTCTACACCAAATACCTTCCTGTACTGCCCCAAAATGCACACTTTGGCTACTACTCCTACTGATGACGTCATCGATGACGTCACAGATGACGGGAACATCCCTCAAATCGGAATGTACACCCCGAGAACAACAAGATGACACCTCCCAGGACGCATTCGGACCAAGGATGGTCCATCTCGACCCCAAATACCTTCCTTCACTGCCCCAAAATGGCCACTTTACATACTACAACCAACTGCGCATGCGCAGATTGACGCGACTTGCACTTAAAAACACACTATTCTGACTCTACCCCGCACAAGCTTCACTTTGACACCTCCCACAGCCCATTCGGACCCATAGCGGTGCATCTCTACCCCAAACACACACCCACATACCCCCAAAAATGCCTGCTTTCTCTACTACGGCCAGGCTGCGCATGCGCAGACTATTGAACACGGACGAACCATTAGTCCAGTGGGATGCTACTCCACGAGAGTTTCAAAATAAGACCTCAACCGACATCATCGGTTCACTAGGGGCTCACCTAGACCTGAAAATGTCCACCGAGTATGCACCTATGCACTGAACACTGGATGTATATACAGACCTACCCGGAACAAATTTCATAGCTTTTCCCCAGCGTATTCTACAACCTCACAGCCCATAGTAAAACCCACAAAAAATGACCACCCCTACTTCTAGCAAAATAGATGGAAATGTGCGAATAAGAACCTACGAGAGGCTTGGCCTAGTCCGAGTTGTCTCCCTTGCGTCATAATGTTCAGATGGCGCTATGGTTTGAAAGGTGCGATTATCCGGGGGAATGGTGCCAATTGTCACCCTAGACGCCATTTTGTTACACAAAACTCTTAAATTCGTGCATCATATTATTCTAGAATGTATTGTGAACAGTTTGAGATAAATTGAGACGTACGGGTAAGAGAGATAGAGATGGTGTACGGATATTTCATGATGTAGCGGGAATGTGTAACGTAGAACAAATGTACGGTGTCCCATTCCGTGTTCCTTGTCAAGTTGCTGGGAAAATATCCGGACTGACTGCATATGTGGAGAATTACTCGAGCTTTATATTTCATGAGAAAATACGTGAAATTTGCATTTATAAATGGTCCAAAACCGGCAGTGGACGTCCATGCAATCGCGCGAATGAAACTAAAAGTAGAGGTGTTTGTTGACATAAAAACAGCTGATCCATGTGGAGGATGTTTGAGTTACACGAGAAAATTCTGCCAATATATAAATGCCTACCTATAGATACTAAAATTGGCCGCTAAAAGTTTCAATAATATAGGGAAATAACTGTGATGTCTTTTTTCACTGTGACACGTTCTCCTAAAGACCTAAGCTGAAAGAAAAATTCCGGGAGGGGGGAGGGGGGGATTTCCTAGCATAGATATTATTAAAAACTAATTTATATTACATACGTGTAAGGCGTTGATTGGTGTTACTGAGTGATACTGGTCAATGATACTGGTCAATGATACTGGTCAGGCAGATTACTACACACAGGCAGTGATCGGGTAGGCAGGCAGGCAGGCAGGCAGGCAGGCTGGCAGGCAAGCAGGCAGGCTGGCAGGCAGGCAGGTCAGGCAGGTGTGACAGCTCCGTTCGGTACTGCAATGAATACACCCAACCACTAAAAATTACCCCCTTTTATACGTTTTTCTACATGCCGCCATATTGAATTCCAACATGGCGGACTAGCCGCCATGTTGACCGCCATTAGCCGCCATGTTGAATTCCAACATGGCGGACTAGCCGCACCATGTTAACCTTAGCCGCCATGTTGAATTCCAACATGGCGGACTAGCCGCACCATGTTGACCTTAGCCGCCATGTTGAATTCCAACATGGCGGACTAGCCGCACCATGTTAACCTTAGCCGCCATGTTGAATTCCAACATGGCGGACTAGCCGCACCATGACCGCATGGCGGCATGTAGCCGCCATGTTGGATTCCAACATGGCGGACTAGCCGCATCATGTTGATGGCCCAGCCGCCATGTTGAATTCCAACATGGCGGACTAGCCGCCATTTTGACCGCCCTTAGCCGCCATGTTGAATTCCAACATGGCGGACTAGCCGCCATTTTGACCTTAGCCGCCATGTTGAATTCCAACATGGCGGACTAGCCGCCATTTTGTCCTTAGCCGCCATGTTGAATTCCAACATGGCGGACTAGCCGCCATTTTGACCTTAGCCGCCATTTTATACGTTTTTCTACATGCCGCCTTGTTGACCGCCCTTAGCCGCCATGTTGAATTCCAACATGGCGGACTAGCCGCACCATGGTAACCTTAGCCGCCATGTTGAATTCCAACATGGCGGACTAGCCGCACCATGTTGACCTTAGCCGCCATGTTGAATTCCAACATGGCGGACTAGCCGCACCATGTTGACCTTAGCCGCCATGTTGAATTCCAACATGGCGGACTAGCCGCCATTTTGACCGCCCTTAGCCGCCATGTTGAATTCCAACATGGCGGACTAGCCGCCATTTTGACCTTAGCCGCCATGTTGAATTCCAACATGGCGGACTAGCCGCCATTTTGTCCTTAGCCGCCATGTTGAATTCCAACATGGCGGACTAGCCGCCATGTTGACCGCCCTTAGCCGCCATGTTGAATTCCAACATGGCAATATCGGCCCATGAGAAACCCCGCTCGATCACAACACGTCTATTTCCATACCCTTGGGCCACCGCGCATGCGCAGAATGCCGATAGTTCAACCCCGCACCCAGCCCATCAAATGCCCCCTCACATAGGCTTCACTTTGATACCATTAGTGGCTCCCCTACATCCCAACACGTCTATTTCCATACCCTTGGACCACCGCGCATGCGCAGAATGACGCTATTTCAACCCCACACCCAGCCCATTAGATGCCCCTTCACGAATGCTTCACTTTGATACCTCACTCGACCCCATCGGACCATTTTATCTAGGGACTACTTTTTCTCCGCGGAAGCTTTTTTCCGAGACCGAATCACCGCCAAAACCGCTGCCAAACCGCATCACCGCGGATGAATACATTCCCTGCAGCAATTGGAACTCTCCTGTGTTGGAGGTAGCTTTTGGTTATTCTGCCGGAACTATAGTGCACTTGACCTCTCCTCCTCAAATCCTCCTCAAATGACCTCTACATCCGGGTGAAAGTTGACTCAATCGGTCCTATATATACTACTTCGGTGTATCTGTATCGGTGAATGAATGTCATAGATGTGGCTTGCATATCTTGCATATCGCAACAATTTGTCACAATTTTATCTATATATCAGATACAGGTGCTGTTGCCGGTGGAATCGCAGGTGGCATTGTTGTACTTGCAGGCTGCATCGTCATCTTTGTCTTCTGCAAACGAAGGTGAGAATGCCATATTGATCATCAAATTAGCATAGTATTCTGCTTTAAATACTGCAGTTACAACAAAAGGAATTTGCAACTGTAAATTGCATATCCAGAAAACATATTATTATGTATATGTTGTTTATTTCCCACTGGAGGGGGGGGGGAATTTTTGGAATAGCAATATCGATTGTTCGTGCTATATTGCAATAGTACCCGATGTGATCACCTCCGAATACACCATCCTAGTATTCTAGATTTCATTTCATCCTTCTGCCGCATCCGTTGGATTTGTGATAGGATGAAAATGCACAATAATTTGACAACTTTAACGGCCTTAAACAATATGAAACCTTTCACATAATTTGAATGTCTTTGACACTTTAAACATAGTTTTGAAGCCTTTGAATAGGTGCCATGTGAATACTGTCTTTGGAGTATGGACGCGGCAAATACTGCTGCTCACAAAGTGTGAGATTCGATCATTCACTAGATATTCCAAGTTCAATGCACTATCACGAAGTATAATTTTTTCTGAATGCGTCTGTATATGAGAGGGATGGGAACTACATGTACTTTTATATCTTGTTAAAGTTTTGACTTTTTCAACTTTACTCCATATTCGATATTCCCTCAGATTTCATCGTCCATCCCGATCCAATAAACCGCAGCATCCAGACGACATGGAGTATGTAATGGTGGAGAAGACCACTAAACAGAGATCATTTAACCTGACCAACGAAATTATTTGTCAGACACCACATCCATTAAATACATCTCAAACGACAGAAATGATCTCAGAGGAACAAGAGAATAGAATGTATAACGGCGCAGATAGGCATGGGAATTGTTCGGATGGCATGGGCGATTTACATTCCCCGGTAGAGACGGGGCGGCGCGATGAAAGCGAAAACGGCGAAGAGTGCTCAGGCGACGTCCTTGTTCAAGCGGAGTCTACACGATCCTCCCTAATTCTGCCATGCGTAGACAATGATGGAGACATTCACAACACAGGAGGATTCGTCGAGATACACCTAGATTCTGAGGAGGACGAGCCTAACATCGAGCTGCCATCTGTCAACGGAAATACCGATCAATTACAACGACTAGTGTCTGCTAATGCTAATGCAGATAATTATGACCAGAAAAACAAAATTCTGACAGAAAAAGCAGCACGTGCTGCTTCCAATTACTTTGACTATGCTACTTTCTCAAGTTTTGCCCCATCAGAACCGTGAATATGACCGTCGTATGCGTTGTAAACTGAATTCAAAGCGCGAGGCGGCCCTCAATAACCCCTCGCACAACACCGGTGCATGTTTGAATGTTTTACATTGATTTGACTATATTATTCGTCATTTGCTTCTATTGTGCGCCTAAAAATCCAAACACGAGTTTGAATTATTATGATCTGTGAAGAAATGTTCAGCCTCGATTTCACACGACTTTATCGGGAATCATAGGCGAATGTCCATATCCCGTAACGTATTAGACGATTAATGAAAAGGTATTTATTCTTACCACTGATTCGAAATATTATTGCAGAATTATGGCATACAACACAGGCGTGTCAAATAAGAACGTTACGTTTTAGTTATTTCAAGTCCACGGAACCGGCGTGTATTTCTTACCAGAACACTAAATCAATATCAAGTAATAATTGTAATTGCTTTAAAGCCATCAAAGAGTTTGACTCCAACGAGTACACGTCTGTTGCTTAAACGTGTGACTGATTCGCCTACATTCATCATCATGTCTTGCTAACATCATTGGAAATTGTTAGCTTGTAGGTAGCCATCCTGTGTTTTATTAATTTATTTCATACGCATTTGGAAATAATGCTAACTGTCCTACGGAATAGATCGTTCGATTACTGACTTGGAAATACTTTATGGACGACAGCTAAATATTGTTTGTCGGATTTGACGTTTGCTAGCATACAGGGAACTTTGATGAAAGTGCTTATAACTGTTTATAGTGTGAAGCCTATATTACCCATATAAATGATAAAAAAACATCGAGTGATGTACATATTTCACGAGCTGTCATTCTGTGTCAGAGCTGCATCACATTTCCTTCGCTCAGACATGATAGTTTAATATTCACTCGATTATTTAATCATTTATGTCGACGTGAATATCCCCTTGCACCTTCGATAAGCGCAACTTCGAGAAAAATTAAAGTCTAAAACAAGATATTCACAAGATTTGTTTTTGTCATAACATATGTGTTACTCGGGCTATCCCTGAAAGTGTATGTCAAGAATGCACACTATAAGATGCGCGATTTGGGCCCAATTCGTCCTGTGAACAGATATTCAATCTCAGTAATTACGCTATTCAATGTTTTATTTATTCACAAATATGCAGGTCGCTCATCATCGTTATCTCGGATGAGGTTAATTTATAGACATTGTCTTTAAATGTTGTAAATGATAACACAGACGTTCGTGCTCATGGAAAAGACACAGGGATTATTAATTGCAAAATCAAGGCGATACTTCCTTGGTGTATGAAATATGGCTAATTGCATGGCCGTATTCCCCGAAGAATCAATATCTTTCAGTTTTTACTTCCTCCTGGGAGTACTCCCCAAGGAAGTTGTCACTGACATATCATTATTAATTGTATAAGGAAAACCGATAACTTTAAAGTAGGCAAAATAGAATCGTGCAACATGATCCGTGCAAGGTAATGATGAAATCATTGAAATTGATTCTCAAATAAAAAAAATTAACATTTGGTATAGGTTAACATTTAGAACACTTATAAGCCAGAATTTCCGAGCATCATAAATACGACGAAATTGCGAAGAGTCTCGCTTATGCGCTATGTTACTCTCAGATACAAGGAGCATTATTGATTTTTTTCTGGTGAACTCGCTGCAAATAAAAAACAGGGCAAAATTCCTATACCTATAACCGATTAGATACGATTGCGACAATTGCATAGATGAGTATGTATTTGAATTGAATGGAACAATTTCTGAAAACATAGTCGATGATAACCTCAAAAGAGTTCTTTTAAACTATTTGAACATTAAAATGCTAATGATGTAATAATCGGAATTTATAATTAATCCGGAAGTAGATACAGATTGTAGATTCAAATCATCCTGAGGACGCATTTCATTTGCGGAAGATCTGTGCATTACTCTCCATACATCTCCATTCTCACTTTCATTTGCGGAAGATCTGTGTTAGATTTGCACAAATCTTCGGCAAATGAAAGTGAGAATGGAGATGTATGGAGAATAATGCACAAATGAAAATAAAACGATAGCATGTAACGGTTGTTGGAATACAGAACGGGATAATCTGACAAGTCATATGACCTCACCTCTGACTACACTTTACGAAAAGATATTTCAAGAACCATCAGTGAATCTCATGCATGCTTTCATTGTGGGGGGTTCATGTGGACAACTGCATCGACGCGACCACACGACCGGTATAAACAGCTTAAAGGCACGATTAGATACATGAATCGACGAGCAGTAATGACGCGATTTTTCTGCAAGCGTAGCAGATGGGATTTGCTAGCGTCGGATGTAAGCGACGCGTAGAAGTAAGAAGTAATTAAAATGTTCTTAGAATGGAAGTTATATTTCAGTATACAAGAGTCAGATCCGACAATGTGCAAAAGTGTACACTCCTGATGAATTTCTTAGTTCATAAGTGAAATACCCAATAAACAAGACAATACTAGCTCCGAAATCGAAGCCGACATTAAATAAATACATATAATCACAAGCTAAAAAAGATATAAGCGATCAGTAACTATCATGGATTCCGGCAATTCATCACTATGTTGTTTTCCGTATTACTCGTCTGTATTCTGTTTTTCCTAATGGATATCCAAGTCGTGTATAGCATCTGCGCCATTCTTCCATTGTGGATGAGGGCCAACGACAGAATTTCATCATTTAAGCGATACGCAAGACGATATAAATGTGGAGAGAAAAAGACAAGCCATCAAGCTGGATCTATCTGTTGCCTTTTGTCCGCCGAATTTTCCAATATACATTTTAATAAGTGAATGAGATAAAGAACCGGGCTAAATTATATAATAGATTTATTGCGAATATCTCATTAAACAGAGCGGTATATCCCACTCGAATTTTCGTTGTTTGCAACTTAGAATCCAGACTATTTGAATATGGCTTCGATGATAATTGTATGCTCCACTAGAATACGACCATAATGTCTCATCAATCAAACATGCAAATGTTTACTTCTGAGAATTGAGAATCATATTCGACAAAAACCAGAAAATGATAGCGAGAGAGAGATAGATGAAAATAGGAAATAAGAGCATTAAACAAGGGCCTAATTGGTACTGTGGGCTACATCAATAAAACGAAATCTACGAGTGTTTCGAGTTTAATATGTTGCTGGTGGTCAGTGATGTTGACCGTTGTCTTTTTGACCTTCATCTTGGTGGTCAATGCGAAGGTAAACGTTGTCTTGGCTCCTAACACTACGGCTTCCGATTATTGGTTGTCCCCTTCCTGAAAATGGTTGTCCGGCCTATACCGTAACTCGGTCTGGCCTGGTGTTGCCTGTAAACGACAGGACAGAAGACGAGCGGTCGTTTGATAGTAGGGACGGGACAAATATTTGCTATTCTCTGTTATCCAAATCTGAAGTTTTCAACTTTGCTCATGGCATACAACATCCAGTAACTTCATACAAACTGGTAATGTGGTGAAGGTCAATGTGATGACACAGTGACATCATATTGGCCGGAAGTTTCTTCACCCCTAACAAACTTCTAACACTATCTCCGAAACGGCAAAAGATAATAGATGACTCTCCGTGACTTAATAGCCATAGATCTCCGAGAAGCCCACGAATAAATTCTCAATGTCAACCATGGGAGTGTGATTGAAAGGTTGCGTTTTCTTCGTTTTTCTTCAAAATTGTTGCCTTCTTCTTCATAACTGTCCAACAATTTTCATATTTTACATCAGTTAATGTAGATATTTCAGCGAAAATATCATAAATGAGAATTGAAAAAAATATCACCAGTCTGCATAAAAATGGATATTAGAATATGAAGTCATTCTGACTTCATTAAAGCTTTGATTTCGTTTTACACTTTCAGGTAGAGCTTAGACTCCAAGATATATTGTGGGAAGATTGAGCTAGTATCCTCAGGAATAGGGGGAATACAGATAAATGACGTTTGACCAAAGCTGAATCTGTCAAAGTGTGTCAAAAGGTTTTTAACAGATTCCAGATTAATTTATTCCTCATTTGACAGGACATATGCAGATGTTCTGAACACTGTCTGGCATTCAAAGTTACTCGATCCCGAGTGTGGAGGCTCAGAATGCCCGGTGGTTAAACGTAGTCCGGCTCATGTCTTCTATCCCAGCTAGGACAGTAGTATACAAGGAGTAAATCAGCGCAGTAGCGCCTCACTGCGCATGCGCAGAACTGGGTGTGACGTCAGAAGTGTGTCTGTGCTCATGTGTGAGTTGAAATGTGAGTGGGGTGGGTACAAAATGGCGGCCGTTTATTTGACCCACACGACACCAATCGGTTGATGTGAGTGGGGTGGGTACAAAATGGCGGCCGTTTATTTGACCCACACGACACCAATCGGTTGACCGATTGGTGTCGTGTGGGTTCAATAATTGGCCGCCATTTTGAACCCACCCCACTCACTCCGGTGCACGGATTGGTGTTGTGTGGGTTCAATAATTGGCCGCCATTTTGAACCCACCCCACTCACTCCGGTGCACAACGGATTGGTGTTGTGTGTGTCAAATAATTGGCCGCCATTTTGAACCCACCCCACTCACTCCGGTGCACAACGGATTGGTGTTGTGTGTGTCAAATAATGGGCCGCCATTTTGAACCCACCCCACTCACCGGGTCATGTATAAAAGCAGTCGATTTTTAGGGAAAGGGGTGTATTTCAATTTCACTTACCTGACCTGCCTGCCTGCCTCCAGCCTGCTTGCCTATCCGCTTGTATGAGACGAAAAGCATGAGACGTGGAGAAGATTTTCCCTTGGATCCAGCCGTACCTCCGGTTGAAGTCTTGCCTGAAGACGAGCGTGTGAGGGTCATTTATCAACGACACTGGGCTACCATACGCCATTGTTTTCACCTTGACCGTCGTCTTTTGGACTTGTACAATTTTCGGCTGGAGGACCTCACGTATCTCACTACCTATGCCGAGAACATTTTCAAAGATCAGGTGACGGCCTATAAGTTGAATATGACATTTGGGTATATCTTACGGCACAAGGAGACGGACCAACTGCGGTATTTCTACCCCAGCAATAATACCTATGTGTTTGATCAGCCGTTCACGGTAACGGATGCGATTTCTCTCGAGCCCCTGATCGACCAATTGACTACGTTGGATCCATTGGAATGGGCCCAGTTGCAACGCCCCAATACGCAATGGCTTGTGGAAATGGTGACTAACGTTACATTTTTCGTCACGAAAATGCGAGATCACCCGATCGGTGGTCCTGTACAACTTCCCCCGTGGTTGCTTCATCGACAAGGCCTGAATGGATTAACAGGAGGGTACAAGGGGCCCTACAAAGACCGGAAATGTCTGTTTCGATGTTTGGCCGTGCATCTGGACGAGTGTGACCCCCGCGCTTGTGATACAGTGGCCGATGGCTATTGGGAGCAGTATTTAGAGCAGCAAGACATGGATAAGCGGCACTTCCGTGGAGTTCCCTTTAAGAATTTGGATGACGTGGAAAGACTGTTCGATATTAATATCTTTGTGTATCGATTACGATGCGAGGAGGAGGATACATTTGCGGCTGAATTGGTTCGGCGATCAACAGAACGGTATGCTGCTACCATGAAAGTGAATGTGTTCGATGACAATGGCGTGAGTCATTTTTCCCTCATTTACAATATGAGCCAGTACGCTCAGTCTTTCAGTTGTGCCCAATGCCATCGTGTGTTTAAAACGTCTTACAACTTACATCGCCACGAGAAAACCTGTGACAACAGTGTCAAGCGAGTCTATCCGGGTGGAGTGTATCATAATGCACCTACTATTTTCCAGGAACTGGCCGATGAGGGTGTGATGATACCGGAGGAGGATCGTTATTTCCCCTTCCGGGCATGCTATGATTTTGAGGCCCTGTTAGAGCCCATGGACCTGTTTTCGGCGAAAACACAGTGGACACAGCGCCATATTCCTCTGAGTGTCAGCATTTCATCCAATGTACCTGGCTATGACGCTGCTCCGGTGTGTTTCGTGTCCACGGGAGAATCCCATGAGTTGATCACCCGTATGATGGAGTATTTAGAGAAAGTCAGTGCGGCCAGTACGGAATTGTTGGTGGCCAAGTTCGAGGACGTACTGGCCCAGCTGGACGACCGCATTCCTGAACCTGGTGTAGCGTTCAGCGATGATGAAGAGTCCGAGTCCGAGTCGGAGCCGCAATCCCAGTCGCAGCCTCTGCAGTCGCAGGATGTCCCTTTACCGAAACCCTATGCGGCGAAATTGAAGTTACGGTTCCTTCAATATTTAGGTCAGTTACCGGTGCTCGGCTTCAATTCGGGGCGATACGACTTGAACATGGTGAAGGAATTTCCCTACCCTTACTTGGCCCAGTCCGATACCCTCAAGTCGGTGATCAAAAAGATCAACAACCATATGGCCCTCACTACCACATCACTGCATTTCCTCGATGTAAGGAATTACCTGGCACCTAATTGTAGCTATGACCAGTGGGTCAAGGCCTATGACTGTGCCCAAACGAAAGGTTACTTTCCTTACACCTATATGACGAGCCTGGACCGCTTAGAAGACACCCAGTTGCCACCCCGCGAAGCGTTTTACAATGACCTGAAAGGGGCAGCTCTACCGGAGACCACCTACATCGAACTCCAACAAGTGTGGAACCGTCACAGCATGAAGACGTTGCGAGATTTCCTGGTGTGGTATAACAACCTAGATGTGGTTCCCTTTCTCGAAGCGGCCGAGAAAATGGTGCAACTCTTTCATCGCCAAATGCATGTGGACATATTCAAGGAGTGCTTAAGTTTACCTGGTCTGGCGCTTCGCCATCTGTTTCAAGAGTGTCCTACGTACTTTTCACTCATACAACAAAAAGATGCAGACATGCACGATTGTTTGAAGCGGAACATTGTGGGGGCCCTAGCCTTATTTTTCACCGCTACCATGAGAAGGATGTGACGACTCTCCCCAGTGGGAAACCGTGTGCCAAAATCATTGGGTTTGACGCGAATGCCTTGTACTTGTGGTCGCTCGCCCAACCCATGCCCAGCGGTCATTATACGCGTTGGTGGGCAGAAGGTGGGCATTTTACACCGCAACGGACGCCGTACAAACATCTCGCCGACCAGTGGTTAGACTGGGAAGCCTATAGACGGGCGATTTATATTCGTCACCAGACCAACGCCACAGAGAAGCGGATAGGAGATCGCCGACTCCCCGTCGATGGGTTTGCCCTTGTCCAAGGCACACCGACTGTTTTCCAGTTTTACGGGTGTTACTGGCACGGTCACGAATGTCATTTTAGCGCGGGACGCTTCAATGAGCGACGTGGAAAATCGGCACAAGAATTACGCGAAGAAGTAGTGGTCAACGGAGATTACGTCAAAGAGCGAGGCTTCCATCTCATTGAGATGTGGGAGTGTGAATTTCACACCATGTGCAAGGCCCTGCCCCATTTACAACGGTTCCTAAAAGAGCGTGAGTACCCTTTGAGTCGTCGGCGACTGCTAAGTCTGCCCCAGATGTTGGACGCCATTCGTTCGGGACAGCTCTACGGCTTTGTAGAATGTGATTTGCATGTTCCCGACACTCTCAAGCCCCTCTTCGCCCAGTGTCCGCCTATCTTCAAGAACACGCTGGTGGGTCGGGCGGATATTGGGGAGACCATGGGCGCCTATGCGGAGCAGCACGAGTGTTTGCCTAAACCTCGCCGCATGTTAATTGGAAGTATGTGGGGCGAGAAGATCTTGCTGGGCACCCCATTATTGCAGTGGTATATGAAGCACGGTTTGGAAATTACTCAAATCTATCAGGTAATCCAGTACGTACCTGAGGCTTGTTTTGCGGGGAATGCGGACCTCGTGACGAAGGCCCGTCGTCAAGGTGATGAATACCCGAGTCAGGCCATCATCGCTGAATCTTGGAAGCTCACTGGAAATGGTTATTATGGAAAGACAGTAACCAACCAGGATAAGCACGTCAACGTGAACATTTGTACGACTACCCAAGCCCGCAAAAGAGTGAATTCGCCTCTGTTTCGATCTGTGGAGGTGATCGATGACGACACCTATGAAGTCACTTCAGCCAAGAAGACTATTCGCTATAATTTACCCCTGCAGATTGGATGTATGGTCTATCAGGTGGCCAAGCTGAGGATGCTGGAATTCATCTATGATTTTATGGGTGTCTATTTTAACACCGCAGACTGGCAACTCATGGAGATGGACACCGATTCGGCCTACATGGCCGTCTCCAACGCCGATTGGGAGTCCCTCGTCAAACCCGAGCTAAGGGATCAGTATGAGGCGGAACGGGACCAGTGGCTACCCCGACGCGATCACTACACCTACGATAAGCGGACACCCGGGCTCTTCAAGCTGGAGTGGAGCGGAGATGCTATGATTGCTCTCTCCTCCAAGACCTACTACTGTTACGGAGGAGGAGATGGAGGCGAGGAAAAGAAATTTAGCTGTAAAGGGGTGAGCCGGCGCGATCCCAACATCGACAAAGATCTCTACCTGGGCGTGTTGCAAAGCCAGACCAGTGCGAGTGGCACTAACCGAGGATTCCGGGTCGTCGACCACCAGATGCGGACCTATATCCAGCAACGAGACGCCTTTACTTTCTTTTATCCCAAACGAAAAGTATTGGCCGACGGTGTGAGCACCACTTACTTGGACTTGTAAAATGTCGAACACTAACTGTGGATACACAAATGTAAAAGTCAGGATGGCCGAGTGGTCTAAGGCGCCAGTCCTAAGTGCTGGTCAGCAATTGCTGGTCGTGGGTTCGAATCCTACTCCTGGCAGAACTTTTTTTGTATATATATATACCACTACTATTCTATGTGTACATACCCTACTATTTTGTACCCTGTATTTCTATTTTGTATAGTCTAATCCTTGTTGACTTAAATAAAAAAAGAGAAAGTCAAAACCCATCATTGTGTTTTTTTCATCAATTTATTCAACGTCAGAACAACAACGTCATAACAATAATAAACAAGGGAGGTCTGCGCGCAGTACATTTTTTTTAAGTTAACCAGAGAAATGGAGCATGCACATTAAAACGAGAGGCCGTCCAGTCATAGACGAGAACATCCCGGTCTTCGGCTTGACAATAATCATCAAACATATGTACAATGGTAGGCAGTGAATGTCCTCTACTCCGGTGAGTGAGATAAAACACACAGTACTGTCCGCAC
>JAVTVY010041892.1:0-18208 GCA_036873755.1 Hanleya hanleyi | reverse complement strand
GTGCATGGGATTATGTCATTTACCAGTAAGACGAGTAATACGGAAGATGTTCATAAGTTTCTTGAAAATGAAGATGCATGCAGCTCAAGTGTTGAGCGTATGTCATTTGGAAGCGGTCCAGATAAAAGTAGGTCAAATGAACAAGCTTCGAAAATTAAATCCGATCAAAAAGAGTTGTCGAGTGCTAGACCTGAAAAATTTACAATTAATTTTTACATTTTTAAGTTAAAACTTACCTTACTGACATGTGCGTTACGTGTGCAAACACGACCTAACAAGTGAAGAAATTGAAAATAGCACAGTTCCTCCTGTCCCGAATGCGCATGTGCCAATCCCAGCATGCAATGCTCTGCTCTTCTTACGCTACGTCTTCTTACATTACTCTGTCAATAAAGTACGATTTAGCTTTAAAAAAAAGCTGTAAAAAATAAATGTAATTTTTTTATATTTTCTTGCGCAGTAAAACTGACCTAACTGACATAGGCGAGAATGCCATGGAAGGATGGCGGGCAAAGCAAAGTGACCAGTGAAACCAACGCGCACGCATAGGGACAGATACCAGCATGGGACTCCAGGCTGATCGCTGAAGCTTAGCTAAGCGTGGACTTCCTGAAAGCCCCGTCAGTAAACAGCGTAATATAACGATATCGTAAACGCTGGTACTGGGTTAAGCCCTATGCTTCCCAGGGCTAATCGGCGCTGGCATAATGGAAGTCAGATACACGACCCCTCCGCCCCCTTTCTTAGAAAAGTTTTTTTATGTGAGAACGTGAATTCTTACCATTAAAACCGATAACGACACACAGGCCTCTAGAGTCTGTATGTCGCCCCGACCCCGGTGATTCGTTGTGCCGTCAGACGTCTTGGAACGTCGGCCACTAGATCTAGAAGGTTGGGAAACCACTGGCGAGAGGGCCGCCAGGGGACTACTAGATGCACGACTCGCGGATTCGCGCGTAGTTTTTGTAGTACAAGAGGCAGGATAGCAGGAGGCGGAAACGCGTACGCTATTAGTCCCGATTAATCCCGCGACAGCGCATCGACTCCCACTGTCTGTGCGTCGAGTACTGGCGGCATGTACAGGCGGAAGTTGATGGTTGAGGCGAGTGGCAAACATACCTATCTGCAGAGTTTCCCAAATCTGAGAGATCTGGCGCAGTGTAGTTGCCACTCCATCGGTAGTATCTGATATTTTCTGGACAGTGCATCGGCTAAAACATTCAGATGACCTGGTATATGTCTGGCACGAAGGACTAGATCGTGTTGCCAGCACAAGTGGAATGGAATCTTGGCTTGTTCCAAAAGATTGGCTGAGCGAGTTCCCCCATCTTGTTTATGTATGCCAGGACAGTTTTGTTGTGCGTCGCTACCACGACCGACTGTCCTCTGAGGCCGTTTACCAATGTGAGTACAGCTCGGTTCACGGCTATGAACTCCAGTACATTGATGTGTAACGACCTCTCTTCCGGAGTCCAACAGCCGGATATCGACTT
Organism: Hanleya hanleyi; assembly: GCA_036873755.1. Classification (NCBI taxonomy): domain Eukaryota; kingdom Metazoa; phylum Mollusca; class Polyplacophora; order Lepidopleurida; family Hanleyidae; genus Hanleya; species Hanleya hanleyi. The sequence continues at coordinate 16,715 of JAVTVY010041892.1, read as the reverse complement.
TGACCCGAGGTGGACCTTCCAACCTTGCATCGATGCATCCGTGAACTGACGGGTGGCGTGAAACGGAAGCAGTGTTACTCCAGGCAACGAGGGGGTCTAGCCACCACGATAGGTGATGTCTGACTTCCTTTGTGACAGGAATTATGGGATTCCTTTGCCTGTCTGGCCAATGACGATTGAGATAGATCATCAATGGTCGTAACTGTAACCGGCCTCGTGGTGTGACAACCTGGATCACTGATGCAAACTGGAGGGCTGTTCGGCAAGAACGTCTGATAAAGGACGGTACCTCGTGAAATATCTTGCGCCAGCGAAGTTCCGGTGGCCGAGCAACAACCAAATTGGTATCGTAGGCCACGCCAAGAAAGCATCGCTGTTGGGACGGGTTTAACTCCGATTTGTCCTTGTATGGGAGATAACCCAGTCACTCGAGGAGGCGCCATACATAGGTTGTGTCGCGTCGGAGCTGTTCCCTGCACAGATTCCTGATAATGGAATCGTCGAGGTAAAATGGTACTTTATGCCCCGATTGTGCAGGTATGCTGCCACTGACTGAAACACCCTGATAAATACCCAAGTGGAACTGGCTAGACCGAAGGGAAGAGCCAGGATTTGAAATCGGCGTGCGCCGACCATGCACTTGAGGTACTCCCGGAGCTTTGGATGGATCGGGATATGCAGATAAGCATCCCGCAGATCCAAAGATGTTAGCCATTCCCTTTGAATCAGGGCGGTCTTGAAAGGCCGGAAGGATTCCATGCGAAAGGGAGGTGGTTTCGACAGGAAGTCCTTGTTTAGCCTGCGTAGGTTTATTACCATGCGCATTTCCGGTGAATCCTTCTTCGGCATAAGGAACACCGGAGAATAGAACCCGGGGGACCGATCGGTGACCGGAAGTTCTATTATTTCTGGATGAGCTTGTCCACAGAGGCCTGTGTTTCCGGAAGATGCGTCGGTCGTACTGGGGTACGTGACGGTATTGGAGCAGCAATGAGGGGTGGATCCACTGAGAATTCCAGGGGGTAACCGTACCGTAGGATACGGATTACCCTTGGATCCATCCCCAGTGTTTGCCAATTCCGCCAAAACCCTTGAAGTCGTCTTCCTACTGGGAGACTGGGTTTCGCGGGACCGAAAGTTGTGGCAATTCGTGGTCCCGCCATGTCAATAGATTGACACGGCCCGAAGTGTCACCGGCCCTGCTGCTTCTTACCAGAGCCTTTCCATTTTCCTTATGGACGCGGATATTCTTTAATGGACGGCTGAATTATGAATGGCTGACCAGAAGCTTGTAATTCAAACCCCTGCATGCCTGGATTCTGCATGGACAAGTTGTTCCCGAGGCCGGGCCCCTGCACATCCTTAACTCATGATGGCTAAAGTAGAAGGAAATAATGGTAAGACAGTTCCGAGGAACCTTAGTGCAGGTTCCTCGACCGAGTCTCTAATAGTTGAAAATGCACTGAGACTTTTTTTAATCCAAATGGCAGATATATTTCTGACAGCAAAGCAAGGTCACGACATCAAACATTGTAACATTGCGCTTGATGATTGTTTAGCACCAAATTCTACATGTAACAATTTCAAGATTTCTAAGTGTGGACACCATGGATGTCTCGCGTGTCCACTCTTTAATACTTCAGCTTCATTTAGTTCCGCATTAACTGGTAACTCATATTCTGTAAACTCGTATGTGGATCTTAGTTGTTCTACCACAAACTGTATTTATTTAGTGTGGTCAACAGTATGTTGGCAGGACAACCAAAAGACTCCATCTTAGGGCGAATGGTCACAGAAAATCCACTAGGAAAGAGCAATTGCTTATAGGTAAGCATTTTTCTGGATCGGACCATGGTTGGGATGACTTCAGTATTCAGATCATAGACGTCGTCTATCTATCTACCAAGGATTCCCCCTTTGGATTTAAGAGAAAGATCCGATATTACTATTCTGGATGCTAGAACTTGGGTCAGTGTTTCCGTATGGTTAGATGATAATGTCAGTGGGTTCGACAATGTTACAAACGGCCATTCAAATATATCCAATATTACCCAGCTATTTAAACCACAGCAACGAAGACATCGCAGCCATGGTTAGAGAAAGTTAATAGTGCGATGATTCACGATCATATCACATTATATTACTTAACTAACAGACTCAATAGTATACATAGCTTACGTAGATTTCTGTATGCGTTACCTCTGATAGCTTTAAATCATATAGCCAGAGATATACAACAATCTACGTCTTGAAGAAACATAGTATCATCCAAATCCACTAAACTATGTCAAGATATAGCGTAGTTTCCAGTGAACATAATCGAAACATCCCAAGATCGGTTTTTCTTGAAACTCAACTACTTAGTTAAAGGACTGGACATTATTAATTTACCTCGAATCCTGAATGATCCAGAGGTACGCAACGCTGTATCAAACTATTTTAGTTTCAAAGAACCTCCTTGCATTTCATATAAGTATACTAAATCTATAACCACAAAAATATTTAATTACTCTAATGGTGTCAGAGAGTTTAACTGGAACTTATACACGTCGGGAGGCTATAGTTGTGGTTGTGAATCGTCGAACTTGCAGACATATTGTGACTGGTAACGTTGACGTGGTAAGTGATAAGGACCTAAGATTAGTCCTGATGACGAGACCTAAATATAAAGAGCCGATGAGAATAAATCTGAAGGCCGACCAGCCGATAATCCTGTCTGCATTGGAAAACTACGTTATTGATTGGTCTAAGCGAAAAAAATTCGAACCTGCAGTATTCGCTGATACGCTCAACCTCGCCAAGAGCAAGGTCGTTGAAACAATCCGCCATATTGACAGAAGTGCCCTACCCCAATCAAAGCAGGTACTGAGAAACCTCAATTCGCAAGAAGTTCTAGCAAATTTCCAGACTAAATTCGTCATAGTCCCAGCATTCAGCTCTAAATAATATAATATTCTTATGTAAATATTACTATTACCAGGTGCTGGTTAAAGAATTGATTATAAACATATAATCATCAAATACGTCTACTTACTCCCAAATCGCATTTACCCTGGAAGATTTATATAACAATCACAAAACGTTTCTCAGGGAAAGAGGTATTTGTCTTCCAACCAATCATAACGACATATCAAAAGTACACTGGACTCCCAAAATGCATAAATCACCATACAAAGCTAGATTAATAGCTGGTTCTAGTAGCTGCCCCACCAAGCTTCTGTCATCACTGTTGACGAGGGCCCTTTTTGGGAAAGATATTGCGCCACTATTTCTGAAAAACGCGTTGAATGTATGTGAATATTGGAAAACTCAAAATGTCTTACGGAAGAACTTGATACTAAAGGTCACATACTGTACAGACACGTATCCACATGGAATTTCTCGACTCTCTGTACTACAATCCCTCATCAGGACCTTATTAGCCGTCTAAGTTCATGAATAGTATCTGTGTTCAATAAAACTGATTGTAGATATATTAATATCGGAAGCCATAAAACATTCTTTAGCTCTACTACATACAAGAGATATCATTCATGGGATGTTTCTTTGTTTATAGAGTTGCTTGAATTTCTCATTAAAAATATCTATGTGAAATTTGACAAAACAATATATCAACAGCATATAGGTATTCCAATGGGTACTAATTGTGCACCCCTGTTAGCTGACCTATATCTGTTCGCTTATGAATATGACTATATGCATGCATCAAAAACTGATCCATTCAAAGTCCGTTCCTTCTCATTCACCAAACGCTATATAGACGGATAATCGCTATATAAATGACACAGTGAATGATATATATATCCACCTTCACTGGATTTGAAGGAAACTATAGATAGCCCTACAGGCACGTCATCTTCAGACCTATATGTCTATAATGAAGCGGGCCTTCTCTCCCGTCAAGTTTATAGCAAAAGAGTTACAATTTCGACATCGTAACTGTCCCTTTCTGGAGAGTAATATTCCAGTGGGACCTGCATATGGCGTATGCATATCTCGCCTAGTAGCATTTGCTAGATCCTGTGTTAAATGTGACGATTTTAATCAACATCACAAAACATTGTTGCAGAAACTTATAACACCAAGCGCCTCCACTCAAATTTGGCGATACATACCGCATGTTGATAGCAAAATACTAGCGTAGCGTGCAAGATCTATGGCGTTACGTTTCGTAACTTGTGTCTAATTTTGCTTAACCCGGAGTTAGGGGCCGTATGAACCCATGTACTTCAAGATTCTCAAGGTGCTCATATGAACAGTCACAACCAAAGCGTGACTGAGATAAATTATTAGCTAGATGACGAATTTACAGCGAATATTATGGATTAAGAATACTGATCAGCGATACGGATTTGTCTTGCCGGCATCATTGAAAACTGTTGACCGCTTCTGTCTTGCAGGAAACTAGCCTATGTTTATGTATACTATGGTTGTCTTTTTGAATTTGGTGCCGATACTATTATATGGAATATGGAATAGGTCTTTGGATTATGGGCGCGGATATTCTTTAATGGACGACGGCTGAATTATGAATGACGGACTAGACGCTTGTAATTTGCCGGGACAGCTATGGCCTTGCTGTTGTGGCTTACGTCCAGCCGACTCTGACTTCCCCTTCAGACCAGAAGCGGTCTGGGCTGTTTGACTGGGGGACCGAAAGTGTTCGTAGATTCTCGTTTAAAGTCCCCGAACCATCCGCTATAGGGAGAGGAATAGGCTTAGCCTTCTCTACTGATTCCCTGAGAGACGAGATAATGCCATTAAACAACAGCGATGATGCAGGCGATTGCTCCTTCAATGATGCAGGCAATTGCTCTTTCAATGTCCGCAGGACCATATCAGGAGCAGAGTTCACCACCGATGAAAGGTAAAGCTGGTGTCGTAAGTCTTAACTAGCATCGCCGCGTTGAACACGGATAAAGCTAATGATTCCGCATTAGCCTTAGCAGCCACATTCTATAGATCCGACAGTAATTGCTGTTCAGAACTGCAACTGGTTGCTAACTGTGAATGCGACAGCTTGCTCAACACAGTGGATATAGCGGTTAGGAACCAATCCATGTGAGAGGCAATGGCTACCCACAGCCGCGCAGCTTCTTCAAGAGTTGAAGACTGCTTACCAGTTAGCGGGATGGCGACCTTGGCCGGAGCCTTCTTGCCATGATATATATCGGCGAATTCCGGTTCCGGTTCAGCGGCCTTAAAGCCATACGCAGAACCATGGATACCGTACGCTCAAAAGTTGCCGGAAATGGTTTAACTCCGCTGCCTGCTGGTTCATCCGACGAAGGATCTCAGCAGACAATCACCAGTAACCAGAACCTGCACATTGAAATGAGGGCTAATGGGGACCCGCCTATAAGCGTATGCAACTGGCCTAGACCACTGCATATCCGAACGTATCGGAAGTCTCCACCCACCGGAAGTCGCCACAGCGGGCCTCCTAACGGGAACGGAAGGACGAAATGTCCTAATCGGAATCCTAGGGGATGTCAAACCGGAAACTGAAGGTAACCGGAACTGGCTGACGGAAAGTAGATTATGAGCCTTATATGGGTTAATCACCGAAGGTGGTGGATTACCCGACTAAAAACCGGAAACGGTCATACCCCGCTGTGACTGAGACACTGCCAAATTCCGAGGAATGCCCGTAGGAATTATCTGCGGAACCGGACGTTCCCCTACAGAACAATAGCCTCGACACCCTGCCCCAGGACACCCGTAGGAATTCGTTTGCACGGGGCTTGATCTCACCCGACCTTGTGTAACAGAGCCCATATCAGAATAATAGGTGTTATGCAAGGGCGTGGAGTTATTAACTCCTGGTAAGGTCATGGATATATTGGCTCTACACCCAATAAGAAGCTATGCATGCCGTGCTGCGTAACTTCCTGCGTAACACCAGAAGTCGCTGCAGCCCTACTTTCCAGCCGTGGGCTGTCCCTGGAGCAACAGGGAGTGATATATTTGGTCTTTCCTGACCAAAATAATCCACCTGGAGTTCGATACTGAGATATTCCCGTAGGAACTCCCCGATATGGTGTCGTCCCCAACAGCCCGTACAGACGTACGCTCGATCTCACCACTCCCTACGTGGGCCGTAGTAATGGTGCTCATACCCGTTTGCGTCTCGGTCTCCATGGGGGACGCGCTAGAGGGAAGTGCAAGTTCCACGATGACATCAGCCGTTTGACCTGTCCCTTCGTCTCGGACTGAACCCATTTTTTTTACTTTTACCTGATTTTTCTTTCCTGTGGAGAGATCAGAAGATAAGGTACCAGTGCTTGGCGTTTGGCCTTTATTTAGCAAAGAAGGTAAAGGGCCCGACCATGGACTATCAACCGTGCAGGTTTCTTCGCCGTTTTATTTCCAATAAAATGGGAAGGCAAAGTTATAATATTAGTCTCTGAACCCAAACCAGGGGGAAGTGAACCCACACCAGACCCGGCAAACTTTCCAATACGTCATCGCGCCATTGTTGACAGTCCTGGCATCTATGATTACGATCGCAAACAGTTTGGCCACGACAGGCAATACAAATGGAGTACAGGTCAGCCGTCGTTTTGGACTCTCCACAGACGCTACAGAACATTGAGGCAATTATTGTTATCGTAAATATTAGCAAGTATACGTCCCAACTAAAATCTGATGGCTTGTAGTCTTCAGGACGATCGAGATCACTCGTATTTAACGTTGACACACGTCTTTACAATGGCATAACCAAGTAAAGAAGAGCAGAGAATTGCATGCTGGGATTGGCGCATGCGCATTTGGGACAGGAGGAACTGTGCTATTTTCAATTTCTTCACTTGTTAGGTCGTGTTTGCATACGTAACGCATATGTCAGTAAGGTCAGTTTTACTGAGCAAAAAAATAGGACAATCAATAGATTCCAACGAAGTCATTTATACTGAACCAGATGAACATCAACAAAGCAAGAACAAACATCCAGATGATGCCGGACCAACAGATGACAGTATTCCAAGAAGTGAATCCGCAAATCATCCTAAACGTGGAACGGTGACTCTCAATGATAACTCGAAGGCAATATTAATGCCACCAGGGGAGATGACTCCATTGACGAGAAGTCACAATGAAGTCTCCAATAGCATTTTACGAGGCGGGCACGGATGGAGCTTATACGGGGCATCAGCAAGCAATTCCTACAACCAAGATGATAATTTGGCAAATCAGAATTCAGTTAACAAAAATAAAGAAGATGATAACCATGATAACCAGGGTGATTCAGTTCAAAATCAAGATGAGGGTTTCTCATTCAGACGAGCCACAACAAGACATAAGCTCACTCTCATCACGATCGCGTTTATGAATTTCTGCGCCTGTGCCTCGTATTCTCTTCTCGCCCCATTCTTCCCAGAAGAGGTAAGTAACTAGCAAGTATTGTGCATGTACCTGTATGAACTTATGCACTACCTTCTTTGTACATTTAGATGCAGGGTATTAACATTGATTCATGCAAACAAGTACGGATAGTCACATGTTCCTCAGCCTAATTGCTCGAGATAAAACAATTGTTCACAATCAAAAAATGCATTGTATTGGCTGAATAAAATTAATCTCTAGCTACACAGGCACTTGAATATAAAACTAGAGCCTATAGGCTATTATATGTATCTATGTCTAACAGGACTTACATACAGAAATAGTCTGATTTGATAGGGCTGGAACGGACTAATAACTGCGCCGAATTGCTCAAAGCAGGGCTGATTTCAATAAAACTAAATTTTCAGCACTTCTTTGTACATGTACTAGCCTGATAAGTAGATCAACATGGACGCCTTGTCTGATGGTATAAGCAAGCACATCGCGTTTCCCTCTCCCCAACAATATCAGATGAGTCATATAGGTATTATAGAAAGTTTTTGATCAAGCACGATTACAAAAACAAAATCGGAGGGAATCAGGGAATTGCTCAATGCAATTGAAATTTTGTGATGTCATTTTTTCCAACTGTGAGCAACAACCAAAACAATTGTAAAAAACACACACAAAATAGGGGTGATACAGTGGCAAAGGATTGAGGTGGTGCCTGTGAAGCTATAGACTTATTTTGATCGACCTTGGTAATCTTGTGACAAGGCGTCCACATTGATAAGTTGGAAAAGCAAGATTTACTTTTTAACTCGCGAGGTATTAGCTGGTATGAAAATCGAGAGGATTCTTCTTTATATATGTTTGGAAGTATGCTTACATGACCCCCCAACTTCCCATCCCGCCTCATAATCACGTTTCTCCCACACTGTACACGTATGGTATGACGTCTTATCTAGGGAACCCATTGGAAATTCCTGGAAATCAACCGGTGCCACCTGTAGATGCAAGTGCATGAAACGCAATCCCAAGAGACATATCAGCATATCTTCATAACAAATCTGAGAAGAATTCGATAAGTGGTCTCAAGTTATTGCCCGGAATCCAAATTTAGATTTGGTCATCAGGTGGTACCATCTGCGCGAGTGGGCGAAACGCAATCCCAACCGACAGCTCACGGCTTGTTAAATATATCAATTTGATAAGAATCCGATGAGCGGTTCTCAAGTTATCGCATGGAAATGTATTTCGGATTTTGCCACCAGGTGGCGTCACCATCAAGTAATTGACCGGAAACAAATTTCGGATTTTGCCGCTAGGTGGGGCCACCTGTACGCGCAAGTGGGCGAAATGCAATCCCAAGCGACAGCCCATGGCGTGGTATATACATATTAAATTTTAGAAGAATCTGATGAACGGTTTGGAAGTTATTGCCTGGAAATGATTTTCGGATTTTGACACCCGGTGGCGCCACCTTTTAGCGCATGTGGACGAAATGCAATCCCAGGCCACAACTAATGGCATGTTATATGTATACCAAATTTGAGAAAAATCCGATACGTGGTTCTCAAGTTGCCCGGAAACGAACATCAAATGTTGTCACCAGGTGGCGCTACCTGTGGTCGTACGTGAATGAAATGGAATTCCAAGCGACACCTCATAGTATGATATATATACATACCAAATCTAAGAACAATACGACCAGTGGTTCTCAAGTTATTGCCTGGAAACAAATTCCGCACTGACAGATGGACGGACACAAGAATGCTGTATTGTTCTCGTATTATTCATCATTATAGCTTTCATACATCTTTTAATTGTTTCAGACATTTATTCAGATGATATAGCAAGTAAACATTGGCTTTATCCAATGTATCATTCAGAAATAAAGACTCTGTATACTATAAACGTAGATCTGTAAGGTCCCGGTTATGTCCCCTGTCACAAATCATCCAAAAACAATTTGATGCAGTAATATGTAGATATATGGAGATCAGGGAAAACTCTTGCAACATTCCCTGAATATTTCGGAAGCATAATCGAAAGAAAACATTTCTGAATACAGGGAAATTATTATGTAAATGATTTGACCACCACTGGATTTTAGAAACTTACCATAAGAAAATATTGAGAGGGTCTTGAGTGGTAACACTTAATGGCGGAAATTCCCAACTGTAACTCAACACATATATTTCATGAAAATGTAAATGAATAAAATGAATTACACTTATACCGGTATTACTTAATACTAAATTACTGCCCGAACATGCTTTCTAATTAGAATGAATTAACCCGACTAACACCAGCCTCTCAAAATCTGTGGATTAGTAGACGACATATTTTGAGCAGGAAAGTATTGACAATGGAAAACTAGAGGTTCCGCTTTGACCCTTGAGTTGCCGCTCCGGCATGAAGCCTATGCTGGTTGTTTTTTTGAGCAAAAACATACGTCTCCCCCAACCTCCCACCTTGCCTTGAATGGGCACATAATTTAAGGGAAAGTGCTATAAAATGAATGTAGCAATAAGTATCTTAAACAAAGCTGCGTATCTAAAAATATTAATTGCAAAGAAGCGATTTTCATTGTATATACATGTACAAGTAGATGAACGGTTGGACAGACACCGGACACGGATGAATGCATGCACACATACACTAAAATGCGGGGGCTATCCCAATGAAGCTTCCATCCAAGTTTGGTGAAATTTCACCCAATAGTTCTCAAGATATCTTGCAGACAAAGCCTGTATATACATGTACAAGCAGATGGACGGACGGACGGACACCGGACGAACGCATGCACACACACCAAAACCTAGTCAAATGAGGGGCTATCCTAATGAAGCTTCCATCCAAGTTTGGTGAAATTCTGTCCAGTAGTTCTCCAGATATCTTGCAGACAAGCCCTGTATATACATGTACAAGTAGATGGACGGACGGACGGACACCGGACATGGATGAATGCACGCACACACACCAAAACCTAATCAAATGAGGGGGCTATCCCACTGTAGCTTCCATCCAAGTGGAGTGAGATTCCGTCCAGTAGTTCTCAAGATATCTTGCAGACAAGGCCTGTACATACATGTATAAGTAGATGGACGGACGGACGGATACCGGACACGGATGAATGCACGCACATACACCAAAACCTAATCAAATGAGGGGGCTATCCCAATGAAGCTTTCATCCAAGTTTGGTGAAATTCTGTCCAGGAGTTCTCCAGATATCTTGCAGACAAGCCCTGTATATACATGTACAAGTAGGTGGACGGACGGACGGACACCGGACATGGACGAATGCACGCACACACACCAAAACATAATCAAATGAGGGGGGCTATCCCACTGAAGCTTCCATCCAAGTGTGGTGAAATTCCGTTCAGTAGTTCTCAAGATATCTTGCAAACAAGGCCTGTATATACATTTTTCAAAAGTGGAAGGCACGGGCACAGGGATTTATAAATCTCTTATCTTAAAAATGTTCCTAGAGACAAGTTTCGTATAGGGTTCAAATGGGGCCGCTATATATTAGCTTATGCCATGTAGAATTTCACGTGATAATGATCACGTTATCGGATGAAGTTTACTCCTTACCAATACATCGCGTAAACTCCGATTTTTTGAGTACGCTATGATAGGTCTCAGATTAAATGGCAAGCGGAGTTTTGTTTGGAGTGTTTCATATTCCTCCTTCAGTATACGGGCCGCTTCAACATTCCTACGGCTATATTGGAGAACGAAGGGAATAAACTCTTTGTTAGCAACTTTACCTGGGTCTATGTTCATACCAAAGGATTGCCGTGTTTGAAGTGTTTTGATCCAAAAGGATTCACGAAGTGCGCGGTGATTGTCAGTTTCTTCCTGTGTTGGAAATGTAGGAATTCTTTCTATTGGCATAATTTGAAAATGGTGCTGAAATGAATGTTCCGGTAGATTAAAATGCTCATTGACCGGGCCTTCATTATCTAGACTGATGTCTGATTTATGTCTGTTGGCACGATATTGAAGTTTATTCTTAGTTTCGCCTACATACTGTTTCAGGCATTTTCGGCACGTAATTAAATAAATTACATTCTCTGTGTCACAGTTTAGTTGATCCTTAAGCTTGTATTCATTTTTGGTCTGTTCGCTTTTGAAAGATGATTGTGTAGCAATTACTTCGTCCAGTTTACACTGAGGTTTTAGACATTTGGAGGTCTTACCATTGCCATGATTAGGGCGTTTATGTTTTATCCTTACCGGTTCTGACTCGCGAACGTCATTTATTTGGCAGTTTGTGATTTGGCGAAGTGTTTCAGATTTTATATGCCGTAAAACCGGGCGGAATAGCCTCTAGGTTTCAAGGCCCGAAATAGGATCGCACATGAGTGGTGAAAATACTGTATATCGCTTGAATTTCTATGGAATCGAATGATTTGAGATTTGATTATGCCCTTAAATATATGGGTCGGGTGAAAAAGATTTGGCATGTAGTAGTTCGTGGGTATCAGTTGGTTTAAAAAAGACCTTGTAATCTAAATATCCAGTGTTCTGAAACCCAGGGCCCTTAAAAACTGTTAGGTCCAAAAAATCCACAGAAGAGTCATGCATAACTACTTCGAGCTTGATATTTGGGTCATGGTTATTTAGAGTTTCGAAAAATACTCCGAAATCTTCCTTGGAATGGTTATAAAGTACAAAAATGTCATCTAAATATCTGAGGTATAAGAGAGGCTGTTTATCTAATTTTCTTAAAGCCTGCTCTTCCCAATGAGCTACATAGATAGTGGCAAAATTTGGACTGAACTTTTTACCCATTGCACAACCACTAATTTGTTGATAGAACTCCCCATTGAATTCGAAGTCATTACCTTTTAGACTAATTTCTAATAATTCCAAAAGTTCTTCGTCTGGGCGATTGGGATCGGGAAATCTTTGGAAAGCATCTTTAACAGCTTGAATACCTTTATCAATGTCAATATTAGTGTACATGGATTCAATATCCATAGTGACAAGTAAGGTGTTGGGAGGAGCTTGGATGCTGGACAGTTTTGACAGGAAATCTTCAGTGTTTTTCAAATAACTACTATATCGGTTAGCGATAGGCTTCAAGTAGTAGTCAATGTATTCCGAAATGTGGTAAGAATTTGACCCACAGTCTGGCACAATAGGGCGCCCAGGGGGTGTAAGGTTATCTGCCCACTTATCTATAGGTTTATGAATCTTTGGTAAGATATAGAACTGTCTCGATCTTGCGTCTCTTTTGGGTGCTAAGTATTCAAACTGTTTGTTCGAAATGATTTGCCTCCTATTTAGATCTGCCACAATGTTGAGCAGCCTTGGATGATCTTGGGGCCATATTTCTCCATCCAGTTTTTTGTAATGTTTAGGGTTGCCAAGTAACCTTTGGGCTTCTTTGACATAGTTTTCCCTTGACATTATAACTGTAGCTGAGCCCTTATCTGCAGGTTTTAACACGATTGTGTGGTTTTTACGAAGTTTTGTTAAAGATTGGCGTTCATTGAAGGATAAGTTTGGAATGTTTCCGAATCGCCCATTTGAAATTAGGTCATTAATTCGTTCTGAAAGGGCCTTAACAGATTTTGGAATTTCTTGATCAACGTTTGGTGGTACATACCCAGATTTTTCGGTAAAGGGTGGTCTTTCTCCAGCTGAAAATCTGAAGCGGTCTGCTAGACTCACCCGACGATTGAATTCATTAGTGATCTTAGATGTTTGCATCATCTTCTCTATGTGTTGATCTATGCGGTCCTCAGGTGTAGGTGTTGATCTAGGTGTCGGGACAAAGGAAAGGCCCCGACTGAGCAGAGAGATGTCAGATTGTGTTAGTTGAAGGTCACCAGTCAGATTTACTATACTAGTACCTAGGCCAAGAGTAGGGTGGCACGTGCCCTGTCCCAAATTTAGTTTAAACCTATAGTATTGAGCCAGTGTGAATACAGGCAATTCGCCGTATCTTCAGTCCAGTGGATGTTGTCCCTACCAACCTTGAATTTGCCAGGATCGATTCCTTGGATAATTTTGAGTTGTCTTTTTGAAGAGGCAAATTCATTTATCTGATTTATGCAGAAGCATTCACTGGCTGGAAGTGTGTCCGAAACTTGGAGCTGTATGAAATACAATTTTGACTTGGGAAATTTACGTCTCAAACAGCTCAACATATTGCTCATATTACTTCTGGCTTTTGAAGGATCTTCTGCTTTGTTATTTACACCAATATTCAAGAGAATTTTGTCGGGTTGGGAAGGCCCGTTGTAGCGGTCCAAAATCTTTGTAAAATGTTGAAACTTAGCGCCAGGATAGCACTCTACTTGCACATCAGGATGGGGGTCCGAATTAATGCGTGAAAGATTCGATGAGCCGAAAAGCAGAACCTTTTTGGTAACTGCCGGGAGGCGCCATTCCCATTTGTTTTGAGTTTCGTGCCTAAATTGCCAGAATTTTGGGTTCGAATTTTGACGATATGATGAGCGCATATCATTTGATGGAGGAGACCTTGCAGCGTCAGCATAGGTATTAGTGGAAGTAGAAGGAGCAGGGTTGGTAGGTCTAGGAGTGGTACGTGGGGATAGGAGAGTAGGTCGAGAAGATACAGTAGATGAAGAATGTTTAGGTGGGGGTCGGCGAACAGGAGGGTTGGTAGCATGGGTGTTGGAAGTACCAGCCTCCCTGGGCCGGGGGGCTGGCGTTTCCAAATTTCCACGCGAAGTAGAGGGTAGAGGAGATTGTGACCGTGCTCGAGTATTTTGCCGAGATATCGGAGGAGCGGTAGTAGGCTGGTTACTACCCGAACGATTCTCCGATACCATAGGGGGATTCAGATTCGAAACAAATTTCCGAAAGGCTGAAATAGTGCTGTCTGTCAATTTGGATTTGTAGTTTTCGTTTCCCCATTTTAAGGCATTAGAAAATGCACGGTCGAAGTCCAGGGTTTTTGAAGATTTGGCCGAAATAACCTGTGACTTCAATTTTGTTAAGCAATTTTTGTAATGTCCAACCAGCTCCATAAGACTTTTCTTTGCCCAATTTTGATTGATCAGTCTTATGCTAAAGTCAAAGTCAAGAGTTCGTTGAGCTGGCTTGAAGAAATTGTTCATATCCTCAACCCTACGTATCAAGGAATTTGGAAGGGAGTCGTTTGCCAAATGCTCCTCTATGATGCCAATATGATGCAAGCACTGAAGTACCTGATATAGCGCTTTAACCAGACCAGAGAAAGCCGAAAAAGTCTGGTTGGAAGCGTTTTTGGGGTCCGAACGTTGGGACGGAGGTTGACGAAAATTCCGTCTTTTGTTTGTAGGGCCGTTTTTCCTGGCCATAATTTTGTTATAATTTTTGTCTCTATAAATGGGTTATAAAATTTCGAAAAATGAGTATGAACTGGGGAACTGAAAGGGAAGAAAGAATTAGGACAAATGGCAATACAGTTAAATTTTGGTATAGAGAATAATTATGTACTGGATATCAGAAGTAATACAGGAAAAAATGGAAAAGCTAGTTAAATTATGCTACACATTAACTTTGATAGATATAAGCTTTATAATACAAAATATGTTATGATAATACAAATATCCTAAAATATGTTATGATAATACAAATATCCTATAAGACAATTACTGGAAGAAAAAATCTAGATAATGAAATTATATATAAAAATAGTCAAATGAAACTGAAACAAAGATTGATTAGTAATACATGTATGATGCAAAAGAAAAAATAGAAATGGCCAAATGTTACACCGTCTGTGGCTAGAAGCTTTTCGGATGGGTTGTCCTTCCTCAGTAGCCTGAAACAAGTCTGAATTTCTAATGGTAAAGCACCGGTTTTATACCCTCAAAAAGCAGCAAGATGTGGGCAAGAGACTTGCAAAAAAAACACAAATAACAATAACTACCTCAACTGTTGGAAAGATGTGTTTTTAAGGGGACTACCTATGTCATATGTTTACTTTAGAGTAATCTGAACATCCATAGTTGTATCCTGTGTGTTTAATCATTGTTTTTAAATGTTTGAATACTAACCATTTGGCATGGTTAGGCTCTTGCCAGCTATGTCTGTATGTGGCCTATTGAGAAGAGTATTGTTTGTTATTGACGGTTAAGTAGGTGCTTAGTAACTCATTGTCCGGCAAGAAGTAACAACATTTATCTTCTAAACCTGCATAACATTTCTAGTGTTGCTTAATCAGCAGGAAAGAGACATACTGTCTGGGAATCCTGCCCCTACATTTGATCATAAAATGTTTACTCAAGGAATACAGTAAAAACTATTTTGTTCAAAATTGTAAGATTTCATAACTACTTGTTTTTATTTAGGGGGATAAGTACAATACCAAAAAATTCAGTTTGTTTAGACGGTGTAACTCATAGGTAAATAATGAATATATTAGAGCTTTATAGGAACAATTTAGAAAACCTGGCACAGGCATACATATACATTTTTCAAAAGTGGAAGGCACGGGCACAGGGATTTATAAATCTCTTATCTTAAAAATGTTCCTAGAGACAAGTTTCGTATAGGGTTCAAATGGGGCCGCTATATATTAGCTTATGCCATGTAGAATTTCACGTGATAATGATCACGTTATCGGATGAAGTTTACTCCTTACCAATACATCGCGTAAACTCCGATTTTTTGAGTACGCTATGATAGGTCTCAGATTAAATGGCAAGCGGAGTTTTGTTTGGAGTGTTTCATATTCCTCCTTCAGTATACGGGCCGCTTCAACATTCCTACGGCTATATTGGAGAACGAAGGGAATAAACTCTTTGTTAGCAACTTTACCTGGGTCTATGTTCATACCAAAGGGTTGCCGTGTTTGAAGTGTTTTGATCCAAAAGGATTCACGAAGTGCGCGGTGATTGTCAGTTTCTTCCTGTGTTGGAAATGTAGGAATTCTTTCTATTGGCATAATTTGAAAATGGTGCTGAAATGAATGTTCCGGTAGATTAAAATGCTCATTGGCCGGGCCTTCATTATCTAGACTGATGTCTGATTTATGTCTGTTGGCACGATATCGAAGTTTATTCTTAGTTTCGCCTACATACTGTTTCAGCAATTTTCGGCACGTAATTAAATAAATTACATTCTCTGTGTCACAGTTTAGTTGATCCTTAAGGTTGTATTCATTTTTGGTCTGTTCGCTTTTGAAAGATGATTGTGTAGCAATTACTTCGTCCAGTTTACACTGAGGTTTTAGACATTTGGAGGTCTTACCATTGCCATGATTAGGGCGTGTATGTTTTATCCTTACCGGTTCTGACTCGCGAACGTCATTTATTTGGCAGTTTGTGATTTGGCGAAGTGTTTCAGATTTTATATGCCGTAAAAACCGGGCGGAATAGCCTCTAGGTTTCAAGGCCCGAAATAGGATCGCACATG